>JAVQJG010299396.1:0-10943 GCA_036024015.1 Craterocephalus amniculus | reverse complement strand
CCACAGTTTCAAGCCCCTCCTCAGCCGGAATCTGGCTCCGACCGACTTGGGACTCGAACCGGCGGCCTTCTCACTGTGAGGCCACAGTGCTAACCACTACACCACCGTGCAGCCCACTTCTTATTTCACCTTTTGTTAATTTTTTTCAAGTCTTTCTTTTAATGTATGCGTGTAGTTTTTGATAGTTTCATGTGGACACATTCTGCTTTAAACAAGATCTGCAGTAATCAAGCAGTCGTAATTCTGCTGGTTCCCTTCTTGGTTAATCTGAATCACAATGTTTCCAATTGATCCATCTCATCCATAACTTTCTTAGCAAAAAAGAGTTCAAGCTACCAGTACTCAAAAATTTACTCAACACACCAGGCTGTGTGTTCTTTCCTATACACACTCTACGCCAATGACTGCATCAGTCCCAGGACCACAAAATTGCTCTGAGCATCCCAGACAACCATTCTGTTGTGGACTATTACAGCACCATCATGTCACCTGGTGTGACAGCAATCACTTCTACCTCAGTGCCACCTAAACAAAGGAGCACAGTGCGGGTATTCAGGGGGGAAAAAGCATGTTTTGGATAGTTTTACACTTTACTCATTTTATACTCGGTAGTGTGTTCAGTTGGCCTGAGGTCTGCACTCACAGCAGGCCATTTCATTCCTTCCACTCCCAAAATCTGGGTGTACTATGTGATGATTCTGGCTCTGTGAAGAAGAGTGTTGTCATCTTGTGGATTGGAGCAAGTCAGAATGTCATTCAGATACGTTTGTCCATCAGTAAGGTGGATTATCAATAATAACTATCAGTGATAATTCAACAGATGCAGTCCTCAGGCTTTCAAACAATGTTTATAACACCAATTGGTGTTGTTAAAGGAAAGAGATAAAACACACAATCCTATAATATGCATGACATTGCTTAAATCCACACATAATGTAAGAAAGGAGGACTACTGATCTCGATATTTCTTTTTTTGAAATGATATAGATACATTTTATAATGGTAAAGTTAGAACAAAGGAAAAATCATTTTAATCCATTCAGTCTCATCTTCCAAGAGAGGAGAATGATTCTTTTTAAAACAATGAATAAATTAGCCAGCACCTCTGTTACTACAGTATGTCTTTAGAAATATTTTTCTTTGTTGTTTAGTTTTTTTTTCCTATCAAATTCAAAATCCTAGATTAAATACATAGAATCCGTTTGGGGATGACTTTATACATTTCACAGTTTGTATGTCTCAATATGTAGTAACTTAAAGCATGGATTTACTTTTAATTGACATGTGGATCTGTCAATGTTAGTTTAAACAAATGGGGAATATAGTTATTTTTGTGTTTCGGTTGTTTATAGTTGCATCCATCCATCCGTGTTCCACCGCTCATAAAACAAAGTTAGATTTTAAATGTAGTACATGAGCACATTCCCAAGTGGACTCATATTTTATTAGGTACCATCGATCCCCATCTCTGAGAGCATGATAGTTGTTTGACAGTAAAGATCATCAGAGCAGCAGCATCTGGATGTGTAGGTTAGTGCAGCCCAGCTGTCTCTCTGTGCCACTATAGAAAACTGGTGCTGTGCAGTGAGAAGTACAGCTACCTGCTGTGGAGACACCTCCATAGGGATGGCTCATTTCATGCCTTACTGACGTCTCGCGGCATTCTCATTTTAAGTAGAAAAATCCGTCACCCCAGCCTGACTCTACCTGAACCGGTGTATCAGTGCATAGACAGCGAATCCTGAATTCTATCTTTATGTAATATCTTCTCATAAAATGTGTTTGCTGCTAACTTTCCTGGAAATGAAGGATCCAAATCTCATAAGACGAAGGTTATTTCACAATGAATAGTTTATTCAGTGGTCATTTAATGCTTGAAAGAATCCACTCTCTGCAGCTCATTTACGTTTAATAAGTCCCTGCCAAACCGTACCACCGCAGTTTAGCCAGTATTGTGACAGCGAACATATCAGAAGTACAAGACTGTAATCATTTATGCAAAGTGGAACTGCTGCTTTGACATAGCTAACCCTGACCTGGAAGACTGCATGCAGCCGTTGCCAAATTAGCAGTATGCCACAAAATGGCTATCAGCCCTTACCAGAGAATGTACACAGAAAACAGGAAATCATCCCACTTGTTGTTAGACCACCTTCTGTATCTGTTTGCACTGCTGCACATCAGGATGACATTGCAAAATCCTTTTTCTATTTGCCAGTTTATCTGGATGTGAATGTTGATGTAACAAGTGGAAACACATCAGTCACATGGCTGAGAACAATATTACAGCTCAGTTTTAATGGAAAGATGCCTAATCTTTACTCAGAGCTTGTAAAATGTATTTATTATACTAATAATATAATAATAATATTAATAATAATAATAATAATATATAATTATTATAATAATAATAATTATAATAATAATAATATCATTGGGTTGATGTTACACATGATTTTCTGTATTTCCATGCAAAAGTGGTGCAGGATAAACATTTTTGCTTTAGGGAGACATTGCAGCCGCCAGTCTGTGATTTATGTCTGCATTTAAATGTTTGTTTAATCAGTTTCCTCTGTTTGTCTGGTTTGCCTGTCCCTCTATATTTTTCTCTCTTTGCCATATGTATAGGGGAAGGGTTATATAACATATGTACAGTTGTGCTCATAAGTTTACAAACCCTAACAGAATTTGTGATTTTTTTTTTTGCGTGAGAGGGGGGTGGGGGTATTTTTCAGAGAATATGAATAAGAAGAGAAAATATTTTTTTTTATTCACTCATGTTTTGTGGTCGAGGGAAGCTGTGAACTGTGTTTCCTTTTTTTTAAATCATAATGCAGAAGAAACTACCCAAATGACCCTGATCAAAATGATTTTGGTTGTAATTAGTGTGTGTATAAAAGGTCAGTGAGATTCTAGGCTCCTGAATCCTGACAGACCCTCACATCTTTCATCCTGTGCTGCACCAGTGTTTCTGGATTCTGGTATCATGGAGAAAGCTAAAGAACTGTAAAAGGTGATTCAGCTGTATATGGCAGGAAAGGGGTATAAAAATACTAAATGAGAGGCATCAGTAGTGTTCAAACTCTAATTAAAAAGTGGAAAATGAGGCATTCTGTCGAAACTGAACCACAAGCGGTAGACCAACAAAATGTCAGCCCCTTTGGCCAGGAATGACTTGAAGCTTGATGTTAAATGGGAAATACACAGTATTAAGAACTGGATTGTGTTAACTTTTGATCAGGGTCATTTGGGTCATTTCTGTTAGGATCTAAAAAATGCAAACACAGTTGCATTGCAATAAAAGGCTTTGCACAGCCACTAACCCTGAGTGAACGAAAGAGGTGACAAATACCATTATAAAACTTGTGTTTTTTCAGCAGTTGTCAGAAATAAGGTCAAAATTTTATTTTCAACCAAATTGGACATTTTGAATAAAGTTTTTGTCTGAGACATACAGTGGTACCACTAAAAAGAAAAAAGAAATTTAGCAGCACTGCAGATGCTGACATTACAGTATGTACAGTATATTATCCCTCTCAATCTAAACTGATTGACATCAGATAAATAGAATGGCATAACAAAAGAACATAATTTCTTCTAATCCTGCCCATCATGATATTGTCACAGTGAAGGGTGGGAATGGAGGTGGAACCTGAGGCAGGGATGTCTGACTCCAAATGAAAGATGAGTCTTTGTTTCTGAATAGGTGTAGAATCCATGATCCCACAGTGAAAAACACCAGTTTATAATTGTATTGAATGTTCATGATCATCTTCATTTGCATGTCAAGACCCGTATTTATGCAGGCGCTCCATTACCCTGAAAGGTGCACTGACTCATCCTCCTCCACATGGATATTTCCCCCCCCCTCAGTATAATCTAAGTCATACACCTTATCATGAGACTTCTGGTCGACAGCTTTAAAGACTACCGTGTAAACAGCATATGATTCAGCACTCATCAGCCCAGAAAATGAGTGGATCTGCTCTCTGTGGGTTGTCTCTTAAAAGAGATGGTTAGTCACATGCTGCTGTGCTTTGACAAGGGATTTTTTTCCCCCATCTTAACCAGCTATAAATCTTCCATCCAGAGCTGACTGCAGCACATATGTATGACATGAGCTGATTATCATCTGTGGCGGGAACTTAAAGCTCCGTTATGCGATTGCTGTCTTCAATGACTGAATTGTTTCCTTTTTGTGTGTTCATTTTAATTGTCATATTTATAAATCATCCAGACACCAACAGTATTGTACAGAACTTATGAGCCCTGCAACTCTTAACCACACATACACCTTAGAACAGCTGGCAATTAAGGAATCATTACGCACGGTTGCACCACATCAGTGTAGATTTCTCATGGTTCTCTGCTCTTGGTAACAGTCCAAGAACTTATTTCAATAAAAGGTATACATGCGACCTCTGTCTTTTCATGCACTTTCTGTTGGCTGATCTCTAAAATGACTGCTTTTGAACCAGTACAAAGCTGCTTTTATACAGCATACTGATTTGTCGTTTTGACTAACATTTTTAACATTATTATTATGTAATTATGCTTTGACATTTCCTCCTATTACTCCTTTGTTTGGCTGCTTTTCATTGGTGCTGAGTCGCCTGTGTATTTTCATCCACTGCTTGGCATGAAATTTATCAAAACCCTGGATTCCTCCTAACGTTTTTGTCATTGAGTTGAAGCCTGAGAGTTCTTGTTTCTGCAGATGCACCTCAAGACTGTACTTGTCATGTTGAAGCCTGAAGGAACACAAACAAAACAGTCTTTCTTTCTTTCAAAACAAGGAAAATGCTATCATTTAATCCTGGAAGACTAGATTAAACCACCAAACTTAACAACTGCATTGCCCTGAAAGCAGCTAATGGATGCACGTTATGAGGTTGTATCAGAAAATGTGCCTCCATTCTTTGGTGAACCTTCAGTAATGAATGTTTAGTGAGTCGACAGGACACGACAAGACCAGCTTCATAATTAGGAGATGGTCAAAAACAATTTCACTGCTGAAATAATGACTGCAATGCAGCAGTCGCTTCCACAGAATTTCCATTAATACATGTATAGGTCTACAGTATACTGATTAGTATTAATTAATATGTATTTATTAGCAACATTATTGCAGTTATGCTGGGAAAAAACTGCATGTTAGAGTAGCTCCTCCGGAGCTCATTATCAAATGGAAATTAGACTGGTTCAGCTGATTTTGGAATAGACATTTATTACAGCCTCAACAAAGCCTGATTTGAATACTTCTTCCTTAGTTGTTAGTTTGCATTAAAGATAAATCGGTGTTACTCCCAACATCCAATGAATAACGAAAGAAATGCATAATTGCAGCTAAAAAGGATATATTTGATTATTAACTCATTCCTTGGATTTACATAAACCACAATCTCCTTTATCAAGTGGGTATTTTTACTTTACATCTCCCATGGATTTTTCTTCAAAAATGCATGAACAAGTGATAAAGAGCATGAAGTAATAAGAGGGGAAGGGAGGGGGGAAAGCAGTTGAATGTTCCCGCATCAGCTACCTGAGTGAGGTCACTGATGGAGCCTTTCACAGGCAGATATCATCAGATACCGAGACAGAAACAGACACATAATTGCTCAAAACATGGCAGGTTAATGGACTTAGCTGGACAGCTCGCAGTGTGAAATATTTGTGTCAGTATCTGCAAAACAGTTTCTCCCTGTCTTGAAAGTGTGAAAATATTTAGAATATTATGACAAAACTCTTCAGCCTAGCTGGACTGTGCCCCCCAGCTACAGATGTATCAAATCCTGAGCTTTCTGTCTCATTAGGAAATAATGTTTTCATGCTCAGGCACCCTCTGTTAAAAGCTTCATTATCTCTCATCGCATGTACCCTCATCATGCTCATCAGGGCCAAAACCACCAGAGGTTACCATTTATCTGCATCTTTTATTCCCCCTTTTTACAGCCCCTTCTTCCTCCCAGCAGTTAAAGTTTTAATTTTCATCTCATTTGACTGACAGGAAAAATCTTTTTTCTAATTTGTATGTTATGTAGGAATGATTTTGGTAAATTCTCACCGCGGTCCTTCAAGTCATCTACCTGTTCATGGACATGTTTCTATAAATAGCCTTCTGGGTTTCATCACAGGGGCTTTGCACTGATGGCAGCAAGGCAAACTATATAACAACAGCACATACATCTCTCATATTTAATAATAAAAACTGCCACACCAGCTTTTATTCTTTGAAGGGAGGAACACAATATATAAGCTGCTCCATGCACTGATATCAATCACCTTATGACCAGATTCATGGAAAAACACAAAACACAAGAGACATGCTTATTTCTTATTGTTTGTAGACGCTGTATTGCATGTTTTCATCAGTTAACATAATGTGTGATTATTATATTTATGGTTATGAAATAAATTATTAATTTATTAGATTAATGCTCAGGTTTAAACCTCAGATAACCTATGATTGTTATCTCTGTTTTAAAATGAAACACCATATGGCAGGCAATATTTTCATCATTTTCATTTTGTTGTCTTGGTCAAACTCCTAAAATGCCAAATAGGAAAGGGGAAAAAAAGCAAAATATTTGGTATGCTATGATTATATTCTGCTGCCTGGAGCAATCACTACACAGGCATGGGTTCAGTAGAAAGAATGCTTTGCCTTTGGCATTTGATTGTACATTTTCCTTGCTATTGATTTTGGGGGCAAAACAAAAGGAACCATATGAGTGGGGTGCTGCACAGCACTTATTGTCCAGAATGCTGGAGGTGTAAAGAAAATGCATACGTACCGCTATGTAAACATCATGAGATAATAACTACATGCAAATGAGTCTGTTTGTGCAATCAAGTGTGTATGTGTGTGTTTTGTTTGGGTTGATTTAGAGTTTTAATGTTTAAGTTGAATTTAAGGTAAAGTAGTTTTGATTAAAGTGAAAGTGAAGCACTGTATTTTGCATTGTATTTTTGTTTGATCAGAGTCTGTTGTGTACACTATTTGCATATTAGAATCTACTTCATATGACTGCAATAAGTGGGGCCCCAGCCTGACACTCCATGCCCACACACATTGCTTGTGTGTAGGAGTGGGATAGGATGACAAGTCCAGGATGTATAGTGCTTCACACAAGCTCCCTTGGTATTCCTATGTATTTCAAAAAGCCACATAATTCACACAGAATGGTTTTGTTCATGCTTAGACCCACCATGTACAGCTTATGGTCCACAGCTGAGTTTCACATTGCATCTTAATGTAGAAACCATGTCCTCTCCTACCAGCTGTGAGAGGTGAAACAGCAACTACATAGATAAAGAGGTGTCTCTTAGCACTGCGTCTTTTTGATTCCCCATCCCCCAGTGTTGGGAGCTAAGGCAGAGTCTGCTACAGCTAATGATCCTTCACAAATTAAAAAAGCCGCAGCCCTGAAACCAAAGCCATCCCCTCTTATTTATCAGAACACGTCCATCATTGGGACTTGTATGTACTGAAACAGACCCATTCCTGTGAGGTGGCATTATTGGGGTGTGACAACAGATATCCAAACATCCAGTGGACTGCTAGAATGCTTGTGTGCAGGTTTCACCACTGCATGAGTTTAGGTTTGAAGTAATGTGACAAAATCATCCTCTTCTCTTTTCCCTTCTCTCTCAAATCACAAATTACAAGCTAGAGGAAATTACCTTTCTCAAATCATACTTTTTAAGTACTAATGGCTTCGTCTGGTTTTCTGTCAACCAGAGAGCATTTATCATGGATGGGCAGACCTGTTTGGCTCCTGTGCACTTTTGGTCATGGCAGCTTGACAGTTATGGTGCAAAGCCAAGTCCTCTTCCACTGCCATGTGCCTGCGCCTCTCAGCGGCACTCAGACCTGTTCTAATCTCTCACACAAGTGAACCTGAATTAAATTGAAATTCTGATGTGTCAGAAACCTCTTAGTAACCACTCACCCTACACCTCACAAATATACACAACTGTCTAAGCCAGTGAGAAATTCCTCTTTCCCAGACTCAGCTAGCCTTGAAGAATAAATGACAGCCATCATGTCTTCATGTTCAGCTCAGATGTCGTGTGGACGTCTTTTGGTGGTGTGATTCATTCCTAGATAAAAAAAAGTGGATGTGACTTTCATTTCAATGGGATATTTTAAAGCAAAAGAAATTAAATTTGGTGGAACACAGACTTCACAGGTCTTCATAGAGACCTAATGTGGCTGCTCGCTGCTGCTGACAGGAGCAGATCCGGATGGAATGATGAATCGATTGTTTGTCTATGTTAACTGAATGATTTGTGGCTCTGTGGTTGCTCTAAGATAGAGTACACACTTTCTGCGGGTGTGTGTGTGTGTGTGTCTCAATGTTCAAATGTTCTTATTAGGATTTCCTGGTAAGATCACATCATTTATCTCCCAGCCTTAAGCTGACTCAAAAGCTTTTGTGTGTAATACACCTGCTGTGTAATATTCTGTCCTGAATAAAACCAGTTGTTATGCTAGTGGTATCCATAATTAACATTAACATTATGTTGTTTTAAGTAAAAATGTACAATATAAGGTACACTAAAGGTCTGGAACATATTACATTAAACTGACTTTAGAAGAATGTAGCCTTTTTTATTTACTTCTGAGAAGCTGTTAGTTTGCAGAAAAACAGCTTTCACTGCAACTTATCTCTTTAAGTAAGAAAAAACTGGGATTGTATGAAATGGAAATTAGAAAAAAATATGGAGTGATTGTTTGATTTAATTTAACTTGTATCTCTCTTCAGTGAGCTTATTTTAAGCTTTGTTTTTTTTTTCATTTCTGGCACATTCCAAAATCATTGTAATAGGGAGTTTTTAGGGCGAGTAAGCTGATACAATCATGACTTGGTACTAAGGCAGCATCTACAAAAAGCCAAACCTTTAAGAAGCAAAGATGGGCAGAAAATCAACAACTGTGAAAACCTTCAGAATCAGAATCAGAATCAGAATCAGAATATTTATTGTCATTGTCAGAGCAACGAAATTGCGTTTGGGGCGTCCATACAGCATAGTTAATAAAGTGACAAAGTGCAAGGAAGACATACAAACTATTTCAAAACAATGAACCTCGCAAAAGATTGGAGGGGATTTGCATATTTTTCCCCTATAGAGATTAACATAATTAAACTATCCAGGCGTTCAGGAACATTAGGGACATGAAAGCAATCCTAAACCTTTATTTCTTATTTTGTTTTAGTAGACCTTTACATTTATTTTATTTTAGAGCCTTTGACACATTTTTCCAGAGACATCCATGCATCCTTTAACAAGACATTGCAAATCCACATTCCTTACACATTATAAACACAAAGTACAAATGTTGGCCTGACCTTTTCTCATCTGTAACAGGGAATGTGAAAAGAATTATGAAACAAAGTGATATTGTTCAAACTTTTTTGGAAGGATGTTGGAAGCCTGATAAATAAAATAAGATGTTTATTAAAAAAATAAAAGTAAAAAAAGACAAAGCAAAACAATTAACATCTTGGATCCATATAGATTGCAATAAATACAAGGAGAAAATTACAAGAATTATGTGGTGGCTTTCTAACACATGCACCAGATTAACCCCTCCTGATTAAATTTTTTTATATTAGTAGTTGTTCAAGAATCTTTTCCACCCACAATCATGTTTCTACAGCTCAATTATTATTCTGTGTCCCAAGGTAAATAAACATTGCCACCTGCTGCCAGCCTTAAATAAGTGAAACAAGGCACAGGAAGATTTGTCTTTATTTATTTATATTTCAACTCGGTCAGTACACCGGCAGACATTAATCCTTTCTGTCATAACCAAACTAATCACTAAGCTAAAAGGTAAAAGAACACTGGAATGTAAAATGACCTGCATTTTCAGATATGATGGGAAACATTTAGCTCTATCAGTCTGTGTTTTTGCAGATAACTCAGGCAGTGCAGCTGTTTGGATGTAAAACAGAGAAGTCTCTCAGCCAGAGAAGGAGGAAGGAGGATTTGAAGACTGTAGCCTAATACCCAGGGGGTGAAGACAGTTTGTGGTGACTGTGTCGATAGTGAGCTCTTGGCAGATAAACAGTGGAGATGCACCACAGATTGCTCTCAGGCTCACAGGAGAGCTCGTTAAGGAGACAGCTGAGAGGGATAATGGAAGATTCTCACTTTGTGCCTAACAAAAAAAAGAGGAAAGAAATAGAAATTGTTCTGAGGGTGGACATGCACCTCACTGAACTGTGGCTGTGTACATTGGCATATTCTGATGGGAAATGCTTCTATATGACTAAATTGTGTCAAAAGTCACGCTCAAGTTTATTTCTCAGAAACAGTTGACAGTTGTTGCATAATTTAGAAAAAGAAATGCTGTTTACTGATTGGAGTAGCTTTCATCTTTCTGAGCCTTGGTTCTGTCTTGCTTGGTTAACCATCAGAAAGCCCCTCTTTGCTCCTCCCAGAGGAATAGGAGGGAAGGTCTTTCTATGGATTAATGTCACACAAGTTGTAGCTGAGCGAATGTTTACTTGTCCAATTTAATTGAATTCCCCAATGCTTTTTACACAACCATTACAAGTTGAAGATAGTCTGATTAGTTAAGTCAAGCCTGTCGACAGCTCTCCTTCAAACAAAACGACCGGACGTAACAGAGAACGATTCTTGCAATCAGTGGAAATACACACTCTAATGCCCCCGATTCCCCGAGCCGGTTTACGTCCTCATTTGTTTTGTCTCGGCTTAAAATTGCCTGTCAGATGTACAGAAAGAGAGTAATTGGTTTCAGTGCGTTGTTCATATACCCCGTCCCTATCACAGCACAGCTCATAATAGGAGACCACATGTCTGCTTTTGAGGATTTAAAACACAATGATAATTTCAGATATGTCAATAACTTACTTCAGTAGTTAGTGCAATGCATGGATGAGTGAACAGGTTTATTTGTGAAGGACTTA
>JAVQJG010299392.1:0-11897 GCA_036024015.1 Craterocephalus amniculus | reverse complement strand
TTGTTATTTAGGATTGAAAATTTGTACAAATTGCCTCTTTGCACAGTGTGCATGCACAAAATCACATCAAGTATCTGAAGGGAAGCAAATGAGAAAATAAATTCCCAGGGGCCTCAGCTAATGAAAGTACATTTGCGCTCGTACCATGTAGAAATCCACCAGTTTGCCTTAACTAATTTCCAGTCCAAGTCCAAACCAACGTATTGCACCATTCAAGGATATGGCTGCTTAATGTGCAGCTCGGTGGGCAGAACATGACTTTATGACTGCCAACCTCCCTAGTGGGAGCAGACATGCAATAGCAAGCTTTTAATACCATTAATGTCGGGAAATAACATTCAACGTTAACTGTACCTGTTGTGATTTGATGCTCTGTGTGGTTTTGTGGAGGAGGACACGCTGGATGTAATGTGTTGGTATAACAGCAACAGAAGCGGCAGGTGTCCGAATGATGCAAGGCTCTCGCTCCAGAGCACTGCTGTCTTTTTCTTCTCTCCCCCCACTGCTGCTGTTTCTCTCTCTCGTCTTTTCCTCCAAACTGTCTCCTCCTCTTCTTTCACCTCCCCAGCTTTACTCATCCCTTCCTCTCCTCCTCCTCGGCCACTGCAGCAGGTAGGCGTGCGAGGAGCCCCGGGAGCTCGCCTCAAGCTTCTCCGCTGTCACTCAGACAGCTGTTCCTCTTGCTCATCTGCCAAGATATGACCATGTGTGCCTACGAAGGCATGGAGGTCATTACAAAACTGACACAGTTTGGATTTTAAATTACAGACGGGATTGGAAAGTCTGTCAGTTTTGCGAGCATTCAAGCATGCTGTTGGATGAATGTATTCCTTATATTAGTGTTTGATAGCTGCGCTGCGTTTTTCTGTCAGTCGCCCCATGCTTGCAAACGTTCTGACACTTCTTTCTTCTTTCTCTTTTACAGGTTCTTCTAACAATGTGACTTGTGGATTACATGCTTTACCTTCTGTCTAGATTTCCACTATATCCGTGCTACACCCCGAGATTTTCTGGATTAGGATCTGCTCATGGGGAGTGGATAGCTCCACACCTGGGGTACTTCCCCCCCTTCTTTTGTTGACCAGTAGGGAGGTCAAAGACTTCTCCAGATAAATAAATCTCAGTTTTGGAAACGAGTCATCTCCTTGTTCTCTGATCATGGAGCCTCAGTGGAGCCAGACTTTTTACCCTCTCTCTCTCTCTATCATCCTCTTACTTGTGGCTACTTGGCTCCTTCCCTTCACCTCCCCGCAGCGAGTCCCCATAGACCCCCAAGCAGCCCCCGAGTACGCTCACTCCATCCGTCTGGACGGCGACATCATCCTGGGTGGTTTATTTCCTGTGCATTCGCGGGGTGACCGCGGCACGCCGTGCGGGGAGCTGAAAAAGGAAAAGGGCATCCATCGCTTGGAGGCCATGATGTTCGCCATCGACCTGATCAACAAAGACCCCGAGCTGCTCCCCAACATCACCCTCGGGGCCCGGATCTTGGATACCTGCTCCAGGGACACGTACGCTCTGGAGCAGTCCCTGACGTTCGTGCAGGCCTTGATAGAGAGGGACGGCTCAGACGTCCGCTGCGCAAACGGAGACCCTCCCATCTTCACCAAGCCGGATAAAATCGTCGGGGTGATCGGGGCGGCCGCCAGCTCCGTGTCCATCATGGTCGCCAACATCCTGCGCCTGTTTAAGGTACCATTCAAACACCTTTTCTCTTCATTTTTGCCCCGATAGAAGCTAATTGATACGGTGCCATGCAGATAGGAGCTGCCAAGATCAAGCTCAATCATTTCCCTTCAAATGTTGTCACTTTCTGTATCAGCTGCACCACTTTTTTATCCATCGGAGAGGAAAAAAAGGCTGTTACTTGTTACTTTTGAAGCCTGAAGTGTGATTATTATCAAATGTTTAGATACATGTATGAATGAGACAGTGATGTGTCAAGTGATGCTTGTAAGAAAGGGCTGTGTGTGTGTGTGTGTTTGTGTGTAGCCTACGTGCTCTGTGGAGTTGAGATCATTCCCGGCTTGAGGTTGAGCCAAATAAAAATGGCTGCCAAGCAGGGGTATCAATTACAGATGAAATCTGTCAAGAGCCACTTCATTCACTGCTGCAGAGTGTGTGAGTGTGTGTGTGTGTGTGTGTGTGTGTGTGAGAGAGAGAGAGTGCACGTGTTGCCTTCGAGTACACTGCTCTGCGTTTTCAACTCTTTTGTGTTTGTTTCCTTCCTGACGCTCTCATCTCTGTGACAGAGAATAGCTGTATCTCCTCAGGTGTGTGTGCTTATGCGTCTGTGTGTGTGTGTTTGGTTGAGTGTGTCATCATTAGCCGCCCAAGGTTGATGGATAGCCGTATGATTATGAAATATGAGTCTAATAATGACGCCCATGGTATTTCACGTGCACATCTATCCCACGCTCTTTCACCGTGTGCGTATGGTTGTGACCACACATTTTTTAGGTGGGGGGGTGGGGGGGGGGGCATCCATATGCTTCATGAGAGCTTTGTTACTGCGAGTGTGTGTTGTTGTTTTTTTCCCCCTGAACGCACATGTTAACAACCAGCTTGGTCTTTGAATGGAAGGTTTGCATATTAAACAACAACAACAACTAAACGTGATTTATTCCGGGATCTGTCACAGCAGCAGCAGTCGAACAGAGCGCCTTTCTGCCTCTGCGGTGCCACACTCTCATTTGCCTAATACGATTTAGAGCCTCGCGCGTGCCCGCGTGTGTGTTTTTGCACTTGAAGTGTGTGCATTGTATGTCCAATGATGCTTGTGGGGGAGTCTTCAGCACATTTGTACAGTATGAATGTGTGTGTGTGTGTGTGTGTGTGTGTGTGTGTGTGTGTGTGTGTACAGTATGTGTGATATAATGTCATCCACAGGCCTGTGGCTGTGCTGTTACATGCTCCAGGATTGTGTCTTTCTGCGGAAGCTTTAACATGAATAATGCACCAGAGGATGGAAATAGTATGGAAGATGCACACACATAAGCACACGCGCTTGCACACAAGCATGCCCAAAGAATCATATGTCTTTTTAAATGGGCTAATCCGACAGTGCCAGTCACAGCTAGTCGCCCACTCAGCACAAGGGGGGCCAGTAAATAAATACGGCAGAGTGTGTGTGTGTGTTTGTGTTTCTTTTAATCTCGTAGCAGATGAGAGATTTAAACAGATCGTGTGAAAAAAATTCCACTTTTTTTCTTCTTCTTCTCCTTTCCTTTTTTTTTTCGTGCCTAGCAGCAGAGGGAGCCCCTTGCTGACAATCACAGCTGAAAGAAATCAAATCGAAGAGTTGTCAATGTTTCTTTTGCAACTTGTTCCTCCTTTTTAAAAACATTGTCTCCCTGCACTGCGGGGTGATGGGAGGGAAGAGAGGGGATGACATAAGATGGAAGTTTTGGTAATCCACAAAGGAAAATCAGGGCATTGCTGCTGCACATTGCAGAGGAAATTAAAGTTAAAAAATGTACCTGCAGTTCTCAGCATTTTTTTCCTTGAAAATTGTTACTTTGCCCCACTTATAACAATTTAATCAAAATGAGATGTTCAAAATTAGGAATCAGAAGTTTCAAAGGCCGGAAGGAGATCAAAGAATTCATTACTATCCTTATGGGGACTACGATGCTACAGGAAACTACTGTATATCAGAGGTGCCTCTAGCTTAGAAAACAAAGCCCAAAACAAAAGCATTTCAGACACTATGGGATTGAAATTGGTTCTTCGGCCTACATCTTCTGGGGTTTGAATTATTAATATTGAACTGGACTGAGATATTGGATATGAATGTAGCGGGGAAATTACAGACATTAAAGTAAAAGCTTTCTTGGGTTTGATTGTTTTATCTTCCTGAAAGTGCAGAAGTCACCAGCAACATGACAGTTTGGTTAGATGTTACCAGGCTGGGGATTGCTTATGTTTGGTGTGTGTTCCAATTGGAGAGGCTAGTGCAAGTTTCCTCACTCAAATTCATTAGTAGTACTTCTGCAGCTGGAATAGCACTCATCTATGTGAAGATTTTCCAAGTCTGACATCAACCTCTGTTTTCTCTCATCTTCCAAACAGATTCTCCGAACTCCGATTGGAGTATTTGCCCCAGGTGGAAATCATGCGGTTTGAAAAACGGCCAATGTTAAGCAGCTAATTCGAGTTTGGCTTTAGTCATGCTGCAATCACAGCCTGTCTGGGGCGAAAACAAGCTCTTTTGGTTGAATCTTGTTAAAAGTCTCACTCAATAATAGATCTACTAAACAGGGTTTCATCCCTATTTGAATTTAGACCTAATGATGATCAACAACGAAAATAAAACCCAGGAAGATTTTCTAAAGAAGCAGTTAGGACCCATTTAAAGCAGTTAAGAATGATCTCAGAGATGTTGAGTAATAAAGTATTTATTTTTCTAACTTTATAGCTTTACATATGGGAAACCCCAATGCATCTGAAAAGTAATCTGATATATTTAATAAGCTAAGTCATATGTGAGAATTGCCAGAATGTGCACTGCATGACAAAAACAGTCAAAACCAAAATTAAACCTTAAAGCTCTTCTCTAATCTATATTTTACAACCACAAATGGCAGCTTGAGTTAGTATAAAATCCCTATGTCCATTTTTGCAACTTAAAAAATGTAAAAGCTGTATGATGTGATCCCGTTTCTTTTCTTCTTCTTACTCATTGTTGCCATTTTTTCAGATCCATAAAATAAGCCTTGATTATTCTACAAAACAGCCGTCACTGCAGAAATACATTAATGTGCAAATCAGCCAGTGTCTAAATGAAACTTCATAGAGCAATAAGCTTTGTCAGATCTGTGAAAGCAGATCTTATTAAGCCCAAATACCAGATAGGTGCCTTCCTGGGGATTTCTCAGTTTGCAGATTTATTTATAAAAGATGTAAAACATCCTCTCTGCCAATAAGCAGTGCTTATTTACAGTTTGCATCAGTTTTTCATCTCTTTTTCCATCACCACTCATCCTACCAGAGCTAACAGCTTCATATTGAGTGTGCATTAATGGTAATCATAGCAGCAGTACGGCTCATAAACCTGTGAGTTGCCTCTTAAAACTCTTTGAAGCTAGCCTTATGCCTGTCTGCAGCCGGATTATATTATCTGTGCTTGAAAACAAATGAAGAAATTCCCATCAAATCTGACAAATTGTGTTTTTTATAAAAAGCAAGAAAGCCTCACATGAGTGCTGCGGTTAATGGGCTGCCTGCGTGTGGCTTTGTCTGCAGTTACAAGCGGATCCAACAATGAAGTGAAAGGCACATTTCACTCGGTGACACCCGCACGCTGCGTGTCAGAAGCTGAAAAGGAAATTCATTTCATAAATTGATACGTAGTGGCTGTCCCCTGGTGAGAGCAAATTGAAAGACTTTGCCTCGAGGAATTTAGGAAACACTAAACACACACACTCACACACATCCTCCAGAAACTACCCCCTCATTCAGTTGGCATCAGTTGCCATTGATTCTGTTCAAGACTTTCAAACACATGCAAACACACACATAGACACACTGTCTTGTTTCCTTTGAGGAGGCGGCTTATTGTCTGTGTCTCTGGTGGTTTTTATGGAGTTGTGTGTTCCCGGGCCAAGGTCGGAAGCAGAAGTCTTTCCCACGCTTTGCCATGCTGCTTCAGAGGCGTCCAGCAGAGCTCGTACTGGTGGGTGAGCTCTTCTAGTCAAAGTTTGGCATCTCACAATTAGGACTTCTACTTTTGTAAAAACCAAGTTAAATCCAACAGTAAATAAACAAGTGATTCTATGAAGGATGTGAAACCACTGGTTGATACTCAATGAAACATGATGTCTGTGTTGTGTCCTCTCATCAACATATTATGGCTCCAGTTCTGCCCATCATAAGTTCCTGAAAATATTGATGGATGACAAGGTTTCAGGGTAAATAATTTTGCTTTCTTACAGGTGATTGCAGTCTCACAGGTCTGACAGGGCAGCTGACATTGACCCCTACAGGTCACAGACTCACATTAAATTTATATACTGTAAAGCTTTGCATAACATTTAAGTGAAAATATTGCCAAACACTGCTCCAAAGAACAGTTTGCTAACTTGTATCCAACAACATGGCAAACCTAGCATTAGCTTGTTTTTTTTATAGGCTTTGTCACTCTATAGAACGCCCTCTGCTGAGTTACTACTAGACACAATGCAGAGGCCAATACAGAGAATAAGCCAGAGCACTTGGACATAAACTAAACAAACAAAAAACCCTCCTTTTTAAAAATTTCCCCCTATTTTTCCCTAAAAAAAATTATAAATATTTTTAAATAGTACATAAATGCAGTGTAAATCCATGTGTGAGGAAGAATTGTAGCTGAAATCCCTTCAATTGTTTTCATAATTCATCTTCTATTTCTGTCGCCCCATCTGGGGCATTAACTGCTGAATGGTGCGATTGCTGTGATATTTTCGTTTGCCTATGTATGATTGCTTTTTTTTTTTTCCTCTGGTTGTTTGAACTACATTTCCGCCATATGTTTGACATGAACCTCTCTACCATGGATCACACATGGCATGAACAAATAAGCTCGCACATCTTCCGCTATATGCAAAACTATGGAGTAAATATTTGCTGAAGCCACACAAGAAGTTTTTTTTTCATTTTAGGAGTATCGGCACCTCCTGAATTACAAATCAATTTAGCATTTGGCTTCATGATGATGGCAGCTGCTGCATCACAATGCAATTAACGGGCAATGCTTTCATTTCATTCAGATGCCAATTCACAATTAATTCCTGACGGGCTTTGCTATTATTTTCGGGGTCAGGCTCGGTTTGATCTACAGTCTTGTTCTAATCCTGCTCGCCGTTTTAATGGAATAATGAGAGGACAGACAGCAGAAAGGAGAAGGGGTGTGAAGGAGACTTGAGGATGAGAGAGATGGAATTTAGAGAGATGATTAGACGAGAAGCAGAGGAATGGAAACGGTCTGGGCAAAGATGCAGAGGAAGAACAGATGGGAGGAAAAGATGGAAAAAAGATAAAAAGCCAAAAAGACAGTGAGCTGGAGGAGACGGGGGCATCCTCTAGGGTGTAATGATGTGGTGTTGATTTCTTTCATGGAGACATTATACATTAAGAGGGGGACGATAATGAAGCCACCGAACACACCAAAGAGCAAGCGGGAAGACTCATTAAGATACAACTGGGTCTTCGTTTTGTGTCGAAGTGCTCGCTGCTTCACTGCAGTGAAATATCACGGCTGCTACAGCAGGGCAGCACGCCATCATCCAACCTCTACTAACGAAGGCAGACTTAATGAGCAAATGGTTAATGAAGGGAGATTTAATTGTCCTTCTGAAATTATTTATTACCTTCATCTATTGAGTGTTGCCCGGAGATGATTCATTAACAAGAGCCACATGTAACGTGGGAATATGAGCTAAACTGGATTTGTTTGCAGCTGGATGGCGCAAATAATATTGTGATGTTTTCGATAATTAACTCCAGTACAGAGCAAATGTTTTTGTTACATACATATTTGTTTATTTTCTATAGATAGATTGAGTGCAGTATACAATATGCTGGAAGTTTGTAAATGCAAAATATGCAAGGCAGACATGATGATCATGCATATGTGTAATTAACAGAAAATCTACTTTTGGCCTAATATGGAAATCTAGATGGAAATTTATGAAGAGAAACTGATATTTTCTTACACACAATCGCATAATTTGTTGTTTAAACTCGATAAACGTCTTTTATTGCCTAAACCTAACCCGGAAGTGCAAATCCACGCATAAATTGAAGGTTTTCACAGGACTAACCTTACAGTGGCCTGCAACCAAAGTTCGGTTTACCTGAGACAAGGGTTTTAATTCACCACCACCCCTCCAGCCTCCACATGAATCCCTATTAGCTAGTCAAGATTGGTTGTGTTCATTGGTGTTTTAAAACAAATCCATGGATTTGAGAAAGGTGAATTAGCCCTGCTTTAACCCGAGTGGCTTGCACACACCAATGAAGGTGCATCATTTATGATAAGAAAGTAATTTAAAGTTTAACATCTCTGATGAGAAACAAGAGGTCAGTACAGATGTCTAATGTTATTGGATCCATTTATTGCGTCCACCTGACTGCGACTGTGTGATTGCAGATACAAGAGAGTGTTTCCCTGCATGGCAGTAACCGAGTGTGTGTGCATTTTATGTGAAAGATGGAAATAGCCGACCGGGCTGAGTCTGAGTGAATACGATGAGCGAGAGGACCAGTGTGTGGAGTGCATTTAAGTGGAATGAGATTCCATCTTTCCTCCTCCTCCTTTCATCAGCTGAGTGGAGGCTTGGATAAGGGCTAAGTGAAGACTTTAAACACAGCCACAGATTTTACACATCACAGCTGGACAATGCAAATCATCGGTTACACTTTGTGACGTCTCGCACATTTGAACCTTTAAAAAGTGCATTTAACTGATAAAATTTCCAGTGTTTGCTCATGACTCCTAAAAGCATTCACCATAAATTTTAGTGGGCTTCTCTGGCATGTCAGAAGGTCCGTTGGGTACCTCCCTTCCTCTTCTACTTTAATCCATACTAACAAGTATTTCTGCGCAGTACCTGACGATGACCTAACTTCCTATTTTACTTTTTTGAGCATGAGAGACTTGGTGGATGTCTTTGGGAGTGGAAGAAAATCCATGTGCCCTGGTGGGTTCCATGTGCTGCCAGCGATAACCACTGAGTCAACACCCATGGTAAAAACCCCCCATGGAGTTCTGGCCGGCATTTACAGTACCAGCACCCGGGCACACTCTCCTGGAACAAAGACATTAGTACCATTAGTCATACCTCTGTTTGAGAAAAACCAAATGTCTGCTGTGAAAAATAGATATTTACTTCTGCAGAAATGTAAAAACATTGTTAATTATGCATTTTTCTGTCCTAATTCTTCATTATGTTAGTTGTTGTTTGTCCTATTATTGAATCTATAACTGCCTGCCATTAATGTTCAAGCAATGTTGGAAAAACTGAAATGCGTCTTTTCATTCCTGTACGGGTTTCTCTTGGTTCTCTTAAATGGCCGCAGCATGCAGGATTTAAGCGCTGTCTCAGGAAGAAAACGTTATCTTTAGAGGAATGACGCTGCGGTAATGAAATCGCTTATTTGAAATAAATGAACTGGAGAAAATAACAGCAGGAAACTAGTTTAATTTTTGTTTTTTTCCAGAGGGAGATCTTCTCTGTTTTAAGATGAAGGCCCCTAAATCAGAAACATGTTTTAAGAAAGAAAGGAAACTGAAATCAGAAAGGCAGACAAAACTTATTATATAACCCCAACCACAAAAAGGAAAAAGGTCAATGGGTGAGAACTGAGAGTGCTTCTTCCTTCTACCAGCTAGTTTAAGAGGAACTGAGATGAAGAGAAAAGCTGTCCAGTGATTGGAATCAAAATGTCCATTTCCCATTAAACTGTGGAGCTGTGGATGTTGTCTTTTCTTGGGTTAAGAGAAAGTAGACCACTTAATTCTTTATAGAAAGGAAGATGAATCCAGACAATAAACATACAGTCAGGATTTTTTGTTTTTCTTTCAATAAACCTATTTCAATTTGTCTTATTACTGTTAAAAGAGGAGGCAATGCCACTTTTTGTGAAAAAAAAGTGTTCTTAATATAAATCTGGTTTTCAGTAAAAAACAAAAAAAACTGGCTCCCCTAGTTTTATCTAATGGTATTTCCTGAATGATGTCGGTTGGTTGCCAGGCAGTTGCTCATATTTTAACACTGTGCCAGGTGAAAGTAATGGTTAGTGATGCTTACACACGCCACTATGAAAATGTATTTATAAAAGTAACACTGAAGTAATGTTTTTTACCACATTACCATCAGCCTCATCTTTGTTTTCCAGCCAGATTAGCTTATAGTTTTGATGGTAAGGGTGTTAACTCAGTAGGATTTTATTGTGGATTCAGTCTAGAAGAAAAAGGACTGGATACATAAATGTTCTTCCTTCATTCTTCCTGTTAGGGCTGTCTGTAGCTGTCACAACTTACTGGCTCATTTTATGCATCTTCAGTGGTTACAGTTCTCATTGAGGTTGTCTCATGTACCCTTTTGTTTGTAAGCTTGAGGTTTTCCTGCAAGCATAATAATGGTATCATTACTCTGAATGAAACTGGGCAGAGGCACTTCCTTATAGTCACTCATGTCCTATATGCATGAATGTCTTTGTGAACAGATCTGTGGATTTAATCAGATTAAAACTACTAAAGCAACTTAACTCAAAAAGTACGAAAATGTGTGTTTGGTTGAAGATTTTCCCCAATAATACCAATTGGTGTTTTATATCAGGCTGATTAGTCACCTTTTACAATAACTTGTAAGTATAGTGCAATCCTTAACCTAAATGAACACTTGTGGAATCTGCTTGGACACTGAATGTGCCAGATAGACCAACACAACCATGTTGGTGGACTTTCAACAGTTCCTGGTTGAGGAATGGGATGGTATCCCACTGCAAAATGTGACCAATGAGGAGGCGGTGCCAAGCTGTTGTGGCTGCATATGGATCTTCTACACACCACTGATGCCCCTGACAGTGTAAAATGAAGTGTAAAAATTTGTGTTGTTTTTTTTTCCTTTTTATTGCTCTGGGAGATTGCAGTTATCCAAGTCACCGAGGAACTTCAAATAAGAGTGAACACCAACAGGAGAATTGTGACACTTTTTTTGTCCTTGGCTGCTGAACCAAGCCACTTCCAAGCAAGGAAAAACGCTGATAACCATGTCATAAGAAAGGATAGTGTGTCATCTTTGCTCGGTGAAAATACAATGTGTAACATCTGACAAATGTATTTGGGTCATCTTTCATTTCAGTCCGAAAAGCTTGCAAAGACACAAACACACACACGTACATCCAGACCTGGGCGACTGCAGAGGTGTGAAATTTGTTGGCAGCCTGGAAATGACCGTGGACAGAGGTTTTGTTGAATCTCTTACTTCCAGTTTGTTGTGACTTTCTATTGTGTCTGCTAAGCGTGCCTGTCCGCCGTGGAAAAATGGCCAAATTTGTGGCGTCTGAACATTTGTTGACAAGATACTTAAACGCACAAGAAAGATGCCGTCTGATTTGCTTCTGCTATCTGAAAACGATTTGAGTGGTCTGCTTGCTGAGGTGGCAGCAATCAATTTGTGAGGGTGCTGCAGGATCTTATTACTCTGCACGCTCATGACTGGTACCATAAGTGGCAAAATACACACAGGGATGAAAAGTTCAGCATGTTGCTGTGGGGCAACATGGGTGGAGACGACGTTTGCACCTCAACCATCAAATAATCAAAGCAGAAAAGTGTTTGGCGTGTTCTGTGTCTGTCAGTGTGATGAAACACAAACACACCAGATGGGTATTTTGTGCAGCATGGACAAGGAAAATGCCATTAAGCTCTGCAGGTGTTAAAGGTTTGACATTTTGAAATAGTGTGGGGGAAAAAAGATGATGTACGACTGCAAAATGCATGGCTCGTTAATGATTTTGCACCCCGTTACAACTGGATGGACAGGAAGTCGACATGAAAAGAATGAAGTGTTTGCATGCATTTTTAATACTTTGCAGGAAAAATGGAAACGATTGCTTCATTAAGTCTGCTTTATCTGTCAAGCAGTCCTTTTTTTTAAAAACATGTTGAGTCTTTTAGAAACTTTGCAAAGTTAGAACATCTCAAATAGTTAAAAGATGTAAGAAATGTATTCCAACTTGTAATATGCTTTCATAAATGTGAGTGAAAGTAGGACAGATGTGTAGGGAAAATTAGACAAGCGATGGGACACAGGGAAGGGGGGGGGGGGGGGGGGGGGGGGGGCAAAAATTTTTTAAAAAAAAAAAAAATTAAATAATATTCTAGGGGGAGCACCATGGAAAAAAAAATGTTT
>JAVQJG010299381.1:0-12036 GCA_036024015.1 Craterocephalus amniculus | reverse complement strand
GAAAAACTCCCGATATCTCCGGCTACATGATGAACATCAAGAAAGTGTTCCAGAGTGTTAATCAGCATGAGGGTGAGTACAAAATGAAGGCACATCATTCTGAGGGCGGAGTATTCCTTAAAGGGATTTTTAAGACACTGTAAAATTCAATCCAGTTCAGTGCAGTCAGATCTTAATCCACTAAAGAGCATTATATGATCCACATTATTCCATGTTGTATAACTGCATTCATGTAAGCCAATTCATAAAAATAGATTAAGTAAACCAGTGGCTTGAACCTCCACTAGAGCCAGACTGTCCATCTCTCGTACAGTAGGAGGTGCAGAGGTCAGAAGAAGAGGACACCTGTCCGATTTCTATCACCGTTGTAGGTCTCAGATTGTTCCCCAAGTTTCTCAGACTGCCCCCAGTGGTAGATAGAGGCTTTTAGGTGTTTTTGCAAAGAACTTGTGTCACTGAATCAAGTCAGAGGCCTTAATGTTCTCTGTGGTTTGAGGATTCAGCATGTCAGCTGCAGACCTTTAGTACCTAAAATAGGACACATGATCATTTCCAGTCATTTAATCCTTAACCCTGGATGGTTTAAGGTTACATGCTATGGATTTTTTTTGTCATATGAGGGGAATCCTAAAAGTACTTTCTATAGTACTTGGCTGGAACCTCGACTGGAAGCTTGAACCTTACCCAAGGCAAACTGGTCATCTCTCTTTAATCCTTATTTTTCGCCATGCTACTGGATTTGGGTCTTAAATGTTATGGTAAGACTCTGGTGTCCTAGCGGTATTAAGAAGTCCTATATTCACACTGGCACACCTTGGTTGACACAGACTTTGTGGAGTAGGGGAAAGGGGAAGTTTAGGACATGTTTCTAATCTTCACGACTGGACCTTTTAATCCAGTTTAACCAGGGGTCCGTAAGCGGGAATCTGGTGACCTGATTTCACTGGCTGAAGAAAGTAGAAGTTGATGCAACCCAGTGGAGAGCAGCATGAAGCCGTCTGTCAGGTGACAGTTGATGGGACACACGTTCATACATGCAGGGTGATCATGGTACGTGGAAAACACTCGAGCCTCTGAGGATATAATGGTTGTGTTCTTCCACTGCTGCTTGGCGACGGCTTCAGCAAAGCTCAGGCCGTGCACTTTACCTCTGCGTTGGTGTTGGAGTAGTAAGTACTCAATGATATCTCGGATAACCCAAGTGAGTGTCCTTTAGTCTGACATATGCTTCGGTAAACACACACGCTCACAAGCGGAGTCACCTCGCTTCACACCTACGAAAAGATTAACCTGACTGCACCATCTGTTCCTGATGAGGGAAATAATTGAAGAAAATGAGACTGCACACACTCTTGGTTTTTGTCACATCTGTACCTTTTTATAAACTTAATTTATCTAATCTCTTTTCCAAGAGACTTTGATTAAACCATGATAACACAAATCATACAAAAAGCTCCTTAGTTTAATGAAACTTCAAGATGCAAAAGGGTAAAATGTCCCAAACTTGGCCGGCTGGTATTCCCAGATATGTGGAAGTCTCAAATCAGCTTCATGTTGCTTTAAAATTATTTGAAGTTTAGATTTTTTTTTGCTTATGAACATGAACATTTATGAAACTGACAGCAGATTCTTATTTATTATAAATTTTGATCCAGTACATCCATGTAATCTGTACTACAGTCGGGTACCAAGTGATCAATGCACGGCTAATTATTGAATTTATTACATGTTTAATTGAGCAGAATGGGAGCTGAAAATGGTGAATTATGCAGCAGCTGGGTTCTGTATGCAAATTTCTTTTACATAAATTAATCAGAACTGATCCACACGTCAATGTGTGTTGCTCAGAATTGTGAGTATGTGTGTGATGGGGGGTCACACCTTGTATAAACCATGCGTGTGGAAGCAACGTTGTTTTCTGACAGTTGTGATTAACATTGAGCCTGAGGGCAGAAACATGCTGTGAGTGCATCTTTTTAAAAAGCAAACTGACAAATATCCAGCTGTTAAGATTATATAATCCACTAAAAGTCCCATTTTAGTCTTGCTTATTAAACATGGATTTTCAGCATATTTAATGTTTAGGTCACACAGGTGAGCAGTTTGTTGTCCAGTCATGAGTGGCCAGTGGGGAAAATGTACAGAAATGTGCATCAGTCTGAGTAGACGGGAACTTCCTCAGCCTTACCCAATCAGATAACTTAATTGTATCCATCAAAATTATTCATTTGCTTTTCATGTTTTCCAAATACCAATTATTGGTTTATTAATGCATCCAGAGTTTGTAGCACACAAGTTTTTATTTTATAATTTCCATTCTTACAAAAACACCAGCGCACAGGGATGTACGTCGATTCAGTGCTGAAATGATCCAATGGCCCCGATGCAAGGTGAAAAGTTTAATTAAGCATTGTTAAAGAGATGAAAGAGGTATGTGCATGGACCCGTGCTCAGTATTCATTAAAGGGTTGTGATACTACAGAATTCCAGTCTGTTTTTTTTTTAAACGTTTATAAAGCATAAACGGCAAAGTTATTACTTTTGTTGATTGAAAAGTCTAAATGTGACCTTATCTCTTGTATAGACCCTTGTTTTTGGGCGACTAGATGCTTTATTACAGCAGTGAACTGAATCCATCTAAAACCACTTTATCCTCTTTGTTTATGAAGACTCTGAAGACTTAGGATTCTCTGTTTTAATATATCACATTATAACCACCCGTCCTTTTATCTGATTTTCTGGTCCAAAGTCCTTATCAGTGAACTGTTATGGAATTCATTATAGTATTCGGTATCGTAAGCTCAGAAAAGTGCATCTCTAAATGTAATTCTTTCTTAGACTTTCTGAAAGTAGCACTAACTTGTATCCTGTCTCTTCTCCAAGCTCTCTTCAGCTAGCAAAAATCAGTCTGATCTTGACCCTTGAATTATCCTTGTTCTATCACTTTTTCTCTTTCCTTTCCTAACTACCTTCGAGAATGTCCCCTTTTGTTTCTTTTCTTGGTGCGTTTTCAAAACAGCCACTGTGTTGATGTCCAGTTTCTAGAGTCTGATAAGGTGCCGTTAAACGCAAATGTAGCTGTAACTTGATGCCCTGGGCTGGAAATGAAAGTTGTGAAGTGCAGTTTTCTAATAAAGGAATGTGCATCATAATGTCAGCATCAAAGCAGGACAGAAAATAAATAGCTGCTTTTAAGAGAATAAAGATGTCACAGATTTTCAGTATATTGATCCAATACCACTACAAAAGAGTTTTTAATGGCATATCTTTTTTCTGTCTTTTGCCTTTAATGTGGTCATAGGCTACATCATTAATGCATTAATCTAGATCCTGCTTGTATTTACTTTTCTCTTTTCTCTACTTGATGTTGGCTTTTCATTAGTCTGAAGTAAAACTGCTATAATTTAATAGTTGTGAATGAAATGCTTTAGATTTACTCAGTCTTTTCTTTACTATTAGATATATAAAAGGTTACTTTTCCCTAAAGATCTACTGCTTTAAATTTATTCTGCACAAAGCATGAACTGTGTTTACTGGGAACATAGGTGTTAAGGTACATCTTCCCTGATGGCCGTCCACAGCTACAAGTGAAGAAGATGAAATAGATGTGAACTCATAAGTAACCAGTCATTTAGCAGGTCTGCATCTGCCCCCCAGTCCTGAAGTGTTGGATTGTAAAGCACACACTCATGTCAGTCACTGTTTTGTCAAACACAAACAGCGGCTCAGTCTGTCTGTTCTATTCTGATCATGGACCAGATGTCAATACCAGGATGTTGGGCGTGTCGGACAGCGAATAAGGAAGCGTGTGTGTGTCTGTGTACGCTGTATCTGAGGAGTTTGGTCTTGTGCGACAGCTGTGTGAGAGCGCATGTTGAGACGCAGAGGCCAGCACGCTTGTTTGTTCAGGAAGTTTGTGGGAGATTTGTGCGGATGAATTAATGGTGGCAGGGTGGTGATGCGGAAGAAGCTCCATACCATCAAGCAAAGATCTTTTTTTATTTTTTATTTTAAAGAAAAACACAGTTGAGATGGAGGGACGGGTGGGGTGCTGGAGGAAGGGAGGGGGTGAGATTCAACACGTCAAGGACAAATCCAAAACGGGCCACAAGCCTTCTTTTTTCATTCTGCAGTGTCTAAAAAAGAAAAGACGGTGTCACAGCCTCCGCTGTGGCTGAAATGCTGGACGTCACCTCGCTGCTGCTATGACCAGTGAGAGTGGAAGAGTAGACTCGCTGTTTAATTCATGGGGTCTGGTGGAGTTGTGCGTCAGCAGGCCTTCTGACGCCGGTATACGTTCTGAAATGGTGGCTCACTAGCCAAACGTACAGCAAACACACATCTTATCATTTTATCAATAACCTTTAATCAAAAACTGGGAATTTGAGTTCGCTTTCTGAGACTGAACTCTGGTAATGCGCAAACTGTAGCTTTCCTTCTCCTTCCCTTAAAGTGACTTTTGACCCAAATATGAGTCTAATGTAAGGTGTTATTGGTGATTTTTTTGGGATCTATACACAGTTGCATGCGGGCACTCTGAGGGGGGCTGCCGTCTTCAGAAAGCAGACATTCTAGCTTTGCTGGAGCGGATCCGTCTCATGACATCTCTCGTAACCTGAAGCGCTTTGCTTTACGCTCCCCTTCTATAAAAACAGGGCTCTGCTTTGTGTTACTTTTTCTTCCTCTTCCATCTAACATTTGTCATGGCTAAAGGTGAAAATGGGGTCTGAGGAGGCAAGAAAGACAGACTGTTGAACTTTGAGTGAAGTTAGAGGTTTAGAACCACTAATGGCTGAGAGTTACACAGTGTTTGGTGTTGTTGGTGTTTGTTTAGCCCAGTCTGATCAGAAAACTTTCTGATGTGCACATATGTTCCTAACTGACCAAAACAACAGCTACATGCAGAACTCGGTTCTGTATTAAAAAGTGGTGTCACACTATCCACATCTCACGATACAATATTATGACATTATGAACTACACGATGCGATATTTATTGCCATGATGTGGAAAGACTCAAAATAACAAGAATGAGGAACTAAAAATGCTTTCACCAGTCATTGGTACAACATTTATAGTCATATTGGGGGTTGCAACATTTTGAACATTTTGTAAAACCTTTGCTGGAGGGCAAAATTAAAGTAACAGCTCATATATTTTTTTAGAAAATACATTGCAGGCACTATATTAAATAAACTCACCTAGGCATTAAAACGCAGCCTATTTTTAAAATAAAAATACCCAGGCTCAAAAAACTGCCTTCTCATTTGGATCAAAAGAGCACACTGGCTGCAAAGGATCATGGTCTATGTAGTTTAGCATGTTTTGCTCTGCTAGATCATGAAAACTGCTTGATATTGTGTCAAAGCCAACAATGATATTATGGTTGACACCCCTAGTATTAACTCCTTTATCTGCCTTGACCCCCCAATTTCTGAGCTCGTGATAAAGTAAACAAATTATCAGTAGCCCATCGAACGTCTGCAGAGTTTAAAAAGATAAAGACACATTATGAGTCACGGAATGTTGTGTACAGACACAGTTGTATCTACACATGAGGAAAGATTAACAATTTAACTATAAACTGTAAAACATGCCATGCTTTGTGTTGTTTTTTTTATTATTTGTTTCACGTTTAACCCTTTTTGGTCACTATAATTTTATTTTTGATTATTGAACAAATTACCAAAACTATTTTTTAAAAATCCATCTTTTTTGCTAAGATCTCTGTCATCTTCAGTCCTGATAAAAAAAATTGTAATCATTCGAATTATTTTTAAGCTTTTAGATGCTAATTAACAAATTCACAAATGTTCAATTTTTGGGTTCTTTAAGGTTGGAAATCATTTGTCTGACTCTACTAAAAACTAGTTATGTATCTTACTCAGTTTATACTAATTTTTGTTTATCTTAGACTGATCTTTGCACAAAATCCTAAACCACCCAAAATCTGTGTTTATGAGGGAAAAAGCTGTTGTATTTGTGTTCGATAAAAATTGAATTTTTGGTAGAAAAATTGTCATTTTAAGGGTTAAGAAGGATTTGAATGCTTGCATATTTGGTAATCTAAGCCAAGAAATGTGGGGGAAAACAAACTGATCCATCAGGATGCCTCTGAAAGGTTAAGAAAGGTTGATAAATTTGTCCTACGTGACCTGTTGACCTTTTGAACAAAATTGACTCTTTGCTCACCTAGATTACTTCCTGAACTTAAGACAGTGTCTTTGTTTCCTTTCTTTCATTAGTGCACAAATTGATTAATCCAGGTGTGTCTGAGCTCAGTCACCATGTCTATGGCCAGAAAAAGTAGTGGAGTTGTGCAAAGAGCCAATTGAAAAAGGGATTTCAATGATCTTCAAAAAATGGACTTTCTTCCAAGCACATTGTTTATTAGTGATGTAATTCACAACTTTGATCTCAATACTGATTCAGTGGTTAATGATTTGATGTATGCCACTGTCACAGATTCTGACATTAATATGGTTATGATTCGATCAGGAGCCAGGGAAAAATATGAGGCTATGTCCCATGTCGACTTCATATAATCCCTTTCATTCAAATCAAAAAGCAGGGTGATTTATCAAGCTATGATTTTATTACACCAAATTTTTATATGGAGAAAAAATCCAAATAATAGTCTAGTATGCATCGATGCTTTGTATCGTCACTTCAATCGATAATATAAAATAAATATAAATTCAAAATATAAATTGAGTGGGATTCTGCATTTGGGACTGTCACAATTTCAAAACTGTATATAGCCATTGATATCTGTTATTTTGCTTTGTGGAACAGTATCTGCCAGTAAAAGTCTCTTTTCTTTCCTTCATATTTGACCGTTAGGACAAATTCAAGCAATCAAAACAGAGGTATCCTAGTAACCATGGTAGCAGCATGGACTGCTTATGTGTTGCAGGTAAGAGAAGACTGCTCTTATAATATGGCACAATATGGTGCTGCAGAAGAAACAATGTAGCTCAAGATATTCTTCAACATTGCGATTAAATAATAAGGAAAAAAGACCCTTGGAATTAGCAGTATACATTGAATTCTTTGTAAGTAAATTTACTTTCTGCTAACCTCTAGTTGACTGTTTGCATGCATGAGTTGGACAGCAGTCTGAGATTTAACTGTGATGATGCACAGCTAGCATGTTTTATCTTGGACAAATCATTCCTAGTCACTTAAGCTGAAAACATGCACACATGTAAACACAAAATGCAACCACTGGTCTCCTGAAGGTATTACAGAGCATACTGGCCATATAGGAGCACCCAGCAGCAGACACGCATCCATAGAGCTGGTCTGTTTATTCGCAGCATCCTGCAGCATGTTTCTGTTTCACACAGACATATTAGGGGCTAAAAATAGACATCAGTCCTCATCCGTCTCTGCTGACGGCTCGGTACGCTCTTAGTGAAGATAACGCAGTGCAGATTAGGAATATTTGTCAGCCATATTTAGAGACTCAATCCTATGGATCTGTATTGCGCGTGGAAATAGATTCCCATGTGTGTGCAAAAAAGAGATCAGTAATCTGTCTAGCTGATTGCATGCTGGGTTTCAGTGTTAGCTGTTGGCTCATGGGGCTGGAAAGGCTTAGCTTCTGTGCACTGCCCAGTAGGAATGCAGTGGTGCTATAAAAGTACAGGCAGAGTTTATTTTGTTACCTGCTAAGGAGGTGTGATATTTTTCTGTTCACGGTGTGCTCTTTAAGGCCATTGTGTCAAATTAATGGTTTTTGCTTTGTCGCATTTGGTCACAAATTGCATCATTTTTTACGTTAAGGGAAATTATTAATCCAGTTTGAGCTGGTATGGAGAGCTTTACTACACAAAAGTTATAAAGACATTTTAGTATTCATGATTATTTTTAAAAATCTGATTATTATTTCTTTACAAAATGGTTTGCATTTGATTTTCCCACCGTGGTCGTGTCAGCTCTTTGACTGACGTTGCTTGTATAGAGTTCAGCTTTCACACAAAAATGTTTTGTTGAGCTGAAGGAAGACGAATTGAAGGATGACATCAAGCAGAATGAGCCGTTTTTACCATTTTTCAGAAGCAGACAAGTCTATTAGAGGAAGTTGAGGTGGATAAACCTGTTGGCAGCATCCACGCCAGACCTCCTTAAGCACCTGATGTAAAGCCTGCTGCAGCCTCGGGGCAACCAACTCACAAATTCAAAGAATCACGCCATATAGGACTTGGATCGATTTGCAGCTCTTTGTCCTTCAATTCCCCTGCGACTGCACATGTTTCTGTTTTCCACAAGAAGTGTAAAATTGATAAAGAAAGCAGGCTGTCTGCACAGCACATGCTTTAAGCTTGTGCAGCTTGATTCACCTTCAGGCTGCTTTCTCACAGCATACTAGGGAGTTAGAATAATATTAACTTGAACTGATTTGTTCAAGTTCGGTTTGTATAGCCAATTAATACTGAAGCAGATGGGCCGTCCATCCATATTCCTCTGCTGATACCTTTTTACAGGGAAGGTGCTTCATGGAAGCCTTAGTGAGAGAAGCTAACAGATGTCCCATTTGAGCCGAGCTGTGCTGGGAATATCAAGTGTAGCTGCCTGCATGGTGTTTACTAGGCTGCTTTAGCATGAAGACGGGCTGTTCACTAAGTGCTGCCTGGTGGGAGAGATCAGTCTTCTCTTACACTCATCCAACTCTGACACCATACACTAATTCACATAAACTAAGTACACTAATTCATGAGTCACAAACTTCCTCTGGCCTTTTTTCCCTTTTTCATGCATCCAGCAGAGGGTTCAGGCTGTCATATTGCTTTGAGGATGGCCTGTCAGACACTGAGCATTGGAAATGAAAAATGGCATTTAATGTTTCAGTTTTTTCCTAGTTCATGAGAAAAAACAGCAAATTATCAAAAATTATCACAACATTCTAAATAATAACTACCTTTTCTTTTCTCTAAATGTTGGAACAGCCTTTACAAGTCTTTAATGTAGACCAGAAGCAGCGTAAAACAAATCCGGTCATCACATTTAGTTTGAGTTATACATGGACACGTCCACCATTAAATATTTCATCGCTGGCCTAGTATCTTGTCCTGTCTTTCTAGCAACATTTGCAAGCTAATGAAAGATGGTCCGCTATAACTGTCTAATTACCAAGCTGTGTCTCTTGTGTGATTTGGCCAAGTGATGGTAAGAATTCTGATAATTTAAATCTAGTTTGAGAATATTATGTCCAATATTATCCATACTCTAAATATCAAGCAATTTGATTCCACTTTGATAACAAAAAAAACCCTTTGAATATGGCCAGGGTAGTTTTACAGTTGTGTGTCACAGCTAAGCTAGACATAGGCTACAGTATGCTAGCAGTAGCTTTAAGTAAAAACATGACCAATTGTATCATACTGTATATTCATCAGCAAAAGAAATCTGAAGACAATTTAGCCATTTCTTTTACTGAATTCTGACATAATCCGTCCCGTGTGTCCTGGGTTTACCCCAAGGTCCTCCTACAGATACCGTGAGAGGAACAAAAAGGACCATGCAGAGCAAATAAATAAAGCCAAGCTATGATGGCAGTTTTAGGCACCGAAAAGGCATTTGGTCTGAACACAACATAATGGAGAGCCTGGCCAACCTGCGGAGGAAATTCATTTTGGCTGCTCTTATCCGCGATCTCATTCTTTCGGTCACTACCGGGAGCTCCTGACCGTAGGTGAGGGTAGGAATGTAGATCGACTTGTAAATAAAGAGCTTCACCATTTGCCTCAGCTCCTTCTTCACCAGGACAGAGTCCGCATCACTGTAGATGCCGCACCAATCCTCCTATCCATCCTTCCCTGACTCCTGAACATCACCCCGAGATACTTGAACCCCCGACCCAGAGAAGACACTACATCTTTTTCCGGCTGAGGACCATGGGCTTGGACCTGGAGTTGCTCATTACTTGTGTAAATAATCTGTGGCTTTATGTCCAGTGTGGAGATGAAAGTGGAGTTAGTCAGTGTTTAGTCAGGCGGAGGTGTTTCACTGTTATCTGTGTCCATGTGATTGTGACACATTTTAAATATTTATGAATCACATTTTGGGTGAAGCAGGCAAGCTGTTGTCCATGCGCATCTTCAGACTTCAATCAAGTCATCAATACTGTAGTCTTATTGTTAGTTTGCTTTACCTCCACAGAGATGAGGCTTGTTGCCATTTAACAAAAGGTCATACAATGCATGACCGCTATCCATAAAACCATAGCTCCGCCTTCTGACAAAATTAATTGACTGAAAAATTTCAAACCCAATTTACTGGTTCATTGATTCTACCCACATTTGAGCCATTTGTTCTCACAACTATAAATGTGTTGCTTAATAGTTGATGGACGAGCTGTGAAGCCTTCAATCATTAGATATGACTGCTGTTTACTGCCACAAAAATGTAAAAGCTTCAAATCTGCTGCTGTTTATCTGCTGTTGATGCTTTGAACATCTTTCCTCTGCAAACGAAAGACTTTAATGATTTAAAAGGAATTCTCTGATAAGATGATAATTATGCTTCTTCTTGACATATCCACATGCTGAGAGGAATTGCTCTCCCATGATTAACATAGGAAGACTTGCATTACTAACTCTTATTTTAATTTGACTGGGAAGCATAGCCTTACTTGAGGGGAAATGGCTTCAGCTTGTCTCCAATGATTTGTTGGAAGAGTTTGTTTTATGAGATTGACAACTGCCCAGAGACCTCGTGGAGGTTCAGTCTTCATTTGCCGAGTCTGTCTCGGCTGTCACTCTCCATTTAGTAACTGTTCTCTCACCCAGCCATGTGGCGACCCCTCTTGTCTTGCACTTGTTTAAAGACAAGTAAATTTGTTCGGAACTGATAACTTTTTTTCCCCTTATGCATCCCTGCATGCAAGTCAGTTGGATTTCATCTCGATAGAGTGAGCTAATGTGTGTGTTGGGTGTGTTTCACCGAGCTGCAGAGTGTGCCAAGCCCTGCCGCTGCTGCCTGCTGCAGACAGGCATCAGGTTGACCAGCTTGAGCCAACAGGCTTGCCAACTGTAGAGGAGAGGGAGGGCGTGGGAGGATAATGACTGACTGGATGAACTTGAGAAGAGTCTTATTTCCGTACTGATGATAACCTTGTGCAGTTTTCTATGAGCCTTTGCTTTAATGAGTTTGGTCATCTGCACCAAAGGGAATTCATACGAACATTAATATTTGTGATGAAGTTGACCTACACACGAGCACGTCCTCAACCGCACAACTTCCAGAATTCGCTGGTGCCAACAACACCAGCGGTGACAGATGTTGGAGCCTCCAGTCAGGCGGTTAGCGCTTCCTGCTCGGTAACGAACAGATGCACGAGTGACAGAGAGAACACAATGAAGAGAGAGGATCGCATATTAGCAGAGAAAGGGGTTTGCCTTCAGACAGACGAGGGAGGGGATGGTTGCACTGTATGTAGGAGCTTGATTTTGAAACGAGCCTCTTCTGCCTGCATGCTCACATCATGCATCACTTCTTCACTTGGTCGCTTTCTTAATGCAATTATAGTGTAGGAGTCCGAATCTGTCACCGTCTGCAGAGCAGCGGAGAAAGGGGCGTGGCTGGTTTGAAAGATGTGGCCGTGTAGTTTCACCGTATCAAACTGGATCGACAGACTGACTCCTGTTAAGTCTCTCCGGTCCCTACTGAGTTTGGAAAATCTGCTTTTGGCCTCTCTATGCCAGTCTTGTGGAACCTGTTACAAAACATATTGAAAATCAATTCTTTGGAAACCCTAAAGTCATTTAAATGTATGCTGGCAGATAATTTAATCACAAGATGAAGATTTTATAAAGTAAATATTAGGGATGTATATGTGTATATATATGTATGTATATGTGTATATATATATGTATGTATATGTGTATATATATGTATGTAGATGTGTTTATATATATGTATGTAGATGTGTATATATATATGTATGTAGATGTGTATATATATATGTATGTATATGTGTATATATATGTATGTATGTGTATATGTATGTATATGTGTATATATATGTATATGT
>JAVQJG010299379.1:0-50705 GCA_036024015.1 Craterocephalus amniculus | reverse complement strand
TAAGTTTCAAGTGATTTCAGTGAGAATTGTGGGTTTTTCCTTCTTTAACTGAGGGGTACCAACAATTTTGTCCACGTGTGTAAGTAAACAGTTGATCAAAACAACTAGTTATATGGTCTAGCTTTATTAAATAAAAAAGCATTTTAAAAGATTTAATTTTTAATGTATATGTCTACAAACTACATCAGAAAGGCATTTGTATGTGACAGTAAGCCAGACTGGGATCCACCAGTAACAGCTTCAGGCTGGTGATGGAGCAGAGGAACATCTCCTTTCTGCAAACTATCAACCACCAAAGTGGCATTTAAATATCGATACCAGTGCAAATTTGTATCTCACCGGATAACACATTTTAATATCAATTTGTAACTGAGTATCTTTTTTTTTTTTTTTTGGACAACTTACTGGAGATACAGACGATCTACATTTGACTGCAGACAAAATAAAGCACTTGCTCTTTATGTACAAGGTGAATAAGAGAATTCAATTCAGCCTTATCAGTAAAGAGCTCTGAAAGTTTTCCCTTCGGATTCAAACTTGAAGTCCAGTAAAAAACGTGTAGCTTAATACTGTATATAACAAATAAACATGGTCATACATAGAAAATTAGAAAATATCATTATTTTTGTTTCAAATTATTTATCAAAATAAACATGCTTGGTGCAGAATCAAAACAACACTTTTACTGTTATCCAAAATCTAAAATTGAAGTGCTTTGGGTTCTTCAAGTAAGCTTTAACATGAAAAATTAAGTTTAGATAAAAAAGAAAAAACGAGCCACTACTGTTAATTTATGCATACACAGCAAATTGATTCAAAACTGATTCAAAATTGATTAATTTTTTTTACATCTTTCATTAATAAGCGATATTGTGTTTTTGAATATATGAGCACAATATTTTGTCATATTGAAATATAGCTGCTAGACTCGATTGAGGACTTGGTTGAGTTGGGGGATGGAACATTCTTCGCAATAAGTTTGTGTTCTCGCTTCATTTCTGACCTTTTGAATAAAGTACTACCACCTTCGTCAGAGATCACTGTGTGCTGCATCCATCTTTGCTGCATCAAGAATCATTGAAGGAAAAGATGAAACACAAAGAAGGAGAAAACTATCGGTTGATGCAGATCGAGGGGATTTGTGTTCATCAGAACGTATACCATTTTCTTCATCATCCGACTGTGAGCCATTTCTTCCGGCCAAAGCTGCCAATTGTCCCACACTCAGTTATGATTTGCTTGTGTTTACCTTCAGTACCCTGCATTAGACCCACAATCCCAATTACTTTGTAGCCCCACCTGTTCTGTTCTGTATGTGACTGATGTGAAGCGGACTTAGATCTGCATTTCAAGCCAGACCAGAGTTTGCTTGTTTGAGTCAAGAGTTGTTCGGATTCACAATTCCCAAAACTCAATTTCCAAGCAAACATACTCAGATTCTGATCAAAAGACCTAGTGTGAATGTGCTTTAAGATCCATATAAGCTTATCCTTCAAAGCAATCCAGATTAGATGGCAATGCTAAGTAAGTAAAACAGTAGCAGTTGAGCAAGTGTGTCCTTCCAGCTGGCAAAAGACTCAGCTGCTCTGTTTGTTCCTCATCCAGCTCTGGTTTGCCTTCGGGCGCCGTAACAGTGGTGCTTTATGCAAAACTTTTCAACTAACCGCTGGTAAAGCTGAGAGATGTCTCATTCCAGCTCCCTTTGTCCTGAGAATGCTCTCCTGCAAGGTTGGACTTGTTGGAAGTGATTGAGGGGAGTTGCTCACAAACAGTTGGAGGGCATAAAATAGCATTCCTGTAAATGACTGATTCGGGAAAAATGCGAAACCTCTGTGTAGCGGTGAGCCTCCTCGTCTGCGTTATTTATCTTACGGTTATTCTCCTCTGTGGGCATCAGAATACTCACGCCTGTTGATCTTTGATTTGCCTGCTCTACAAGTTAAACTAAGAAACAAAACTATAAACGGCTTAAGATTACTTGCATCTAAGTAAAAGATGGAATTGTTTTTAGTCTGTAAACACATGACTTAAATAAGCACTTGTTCAACAAATGAGCATTCCTGTGTAATTTCTTTAGCACACTTCGTTGAAGAGTTAGGAATGTTATTGCTGTTTTTCAGGTTTTATTTTTGTGTTCACAGACTAAGCTGGCTCCATTAAAATTGTTTAAAGAAATGTATGACTTTTCAGTTTCTGAGAGGTGCCATATCATAACCTAATAGTTAAAATATTCGAAAATAAAAAGCAACATACTTTTTTAAATAACATTTTCTGAAAGACTTTGTTAGATTTTCCCTGAATAAAATGCCATGCATATGAAATTATGTTTGATATGGAGAACTTAAAATTATGTAAGTCTTTATTTGATCTTCTATAGTTCTGCTTAAATCTCTTTTTGGCATCAGTTCATCTTTTAGTTTCAAAAATAAAGTTTATTTTCTCCTTACTAGATAAAAAGTTAAACTCTGCATCTGTAAACATCCCAGGAGAGCTCTTGCCACCTGAATGGATTCATTGTGAGGCTGGCATTTGTCCTAAATAAAACAGCTGCCGCTTTTACTGCGTTTTTCTGCAATATCAGGCTTTTTAGTTATGGACAATAAAGAAAAGATGGATCATGAGTTGCTGCAGCCTTAACCGTGGAGCATTATTTGATCCAGACCAGGTATGTGGTCACTGTTTGTGATAAAATGAACAGAAAAACTGTCAGAAGACTTTGAAATGCATCCTCGGGGGACCTAGCACATTTCTCTTACAGGAGGCAAAGTTTTAACCATCTACTCTGCAGTCACGTCTGATTTCAGACTTAACTTTTCCTTCTAGATCCTGAATGAAATTGATGGATGATGGTCTTAACCATCATAGATTTTCCACCTAATAAACAGACCCCATGGATGAATGACAACATTGCTGTCTGTCTGTTTCATCTTTGAAAATTCACCTGTATTTCTCTGGGAAATGTTCAGTAGCCATTGTGACTAATAAATCAATGTTTATGTCTGTAAAGTGTCATGTGTTGCCTTTATTAGTTAGAGCGAAGACGATCGTATACACGTTAAAGAAGATGGAAGCAGTTCATATTTGTCGTTTTTGTTTAAAATGGTAAATACTTCCTAAGAGTAAATTTGGCCAGTCAGTTGATTTATCAGTAATTGGAGCTCTAAACTCGGGTTTGACACTTTGGTTTACTTTCCATTACATTATCTTTGTGATCATGTTTAGATAATGCTGTATAATCAAATCATGATTAAAATGAATGAAAAGCCAGATTTGAACCCCTCTGGTAAACAGGGGCTGAGACGTGTACGTAATAGGCTCACTGTTTACAAAGCATAGGGCCTAATGACATCTGTGTGACCCAAACCCTGCTCTTCAGAGACTAAGTCCTTGATCCTGTGATAAATGCTCTGCTGAGTACCGAGGCTCGTTCACAGTTTGGTGCCAAGATTTTCCCATTAAAACCTCAGGAGTAATTCTATTACCATTAACACATTCCAGGGGGGGGGGGGGGGGTCTTTATCCAGATCCAGACAAACCAGGTGCATAGGCTCAAGTCACTTGAGCAAAAAAAAAAAAGAAAAGAGGTGAAATTTGATATTTAGGCACATGCAGTACAGCAGTACTGTGGTTCTATTAGCCTTTTTCCAGGAGCCACGGAGGTGGCTCAGCAGCCATTACCAAACATCCCTGCCAGCAGTTGTTTTAGCCCCTAGTTGGGCTAAAATAACAAAGCCCTCTAGTAATGAATGAAGTTCATCCACTGTCTCAAGAATTTAGATACTATCCCTGCTGGTATGAAGCCCCTGAGAGAATTCAACTATTTCTCCTGCTCTCCATCATCCGGCGGATTTTCTGGAAGTTATAGGGACACGTGCTGACAGCGTCAACCACATACATGTTCAGAGACTCATATTAGCATCCTTCCTGTGTTTGTAACCCCTGTTTGGAGATTGAGAATGCCATAAAGATGGAGCTGCTTAGTTTATATTTGTTCGTGCTTTTTTTGTGTGTCCAATGTGCTAATTATATTAAGATTCCTGTGTGTTTGTTTGAGAAAATGTTGAATTCATGGATTGATTAGTGGACCCGTCAAAAGTATCGACAACTTTTCCGTTTATTTTTTTTTAATGAAGCCAAATGATTTCTGGCTTCATCTCCACCCATTTGAGGATGTTTTATTTTGAGTGAGAAAGTTGTGTTGTCGTTTACTAGCTCTTCGTTTAGAAGACTGGGTGTGATTGATCCAATTGGACAGGTAAACACGAGGGGCTGCCAGACGTGCGGCACTGAACGCCTCCTGCAGAAATACTACTTTCTTTGTTTACTTAGGGCGGCTCGGTCACACAGCTTTTGACCTTTTTCTAATAATGAGATGTAAACGCTGTTCGTTTATGGTTGCAACTCTGAAGTGAAACTCAGAATCTTTCTGCTGCTTTATTTTCAAGCAAAATGTCAAATCGTCTTGTGACTCCAGCTCCTCAAATTAGAAAAGTTCCCTGTATTTTATTTAACTTTGCCCATTAAATCTAAGAAATCATCAGTATGAAATATAAAATAAAAATGGACTTTTCTCTCAGGTTTTTAAGGTTGGTCTTTAAAGGGTTAACATCCACCGTGCGTCATGCTTGCATTGCTGGCAGGTGCAGCCCGATGATGAGGGATCCGGTTTGGTTGCCTCAGGATCGGGTCTCTGCTTTTGCAGATGTGGTTCTGCTGCAGTCGAGATGAGAACCGGCACTTCCAAAACCAGTTCCATGTTCATGAGCCGGAAAAAGTGTCCTCTCTGGGTCAGAAGCAGGGTCCTGCCCCCTGTGGAGGAGTTCAAGTATCCTCAGTTTAGCTCAGGAGTGAGGAAAGGATGGAGTGAGAGATCATTAAGTGGATTGGTGCAGCGTGGATAGAACGAGATCTTGAATACAAACAGCAAAAAAGAGTTTCCTTGGTGGGGTGGCCAGGCTCTCCTTAGAGTAGCTTGGTCATCTGCAAGGGGCTCAGAGCAGAGCCGCTGCACGAGCCACATGAGGATCCAGCTGAGTATCTGGTATAACCTCACCTCCCTGGCTATGTATTTCAGACACAGACAGGAAGGCTAGGCTCTATTGCTCAGGCTGCTGCGACCTGATCCTACAAGATGGATGATTCATGTCAGTAATTTATGAGACATGTGCAGAGAGATGATATTAAGATCCGCAGCAAATGTTTTTCATCTTGTGTTCTTCCAGTTAATTTCTGGCCCAACAATGAACTCATTGAGGGGAGTCCTGACTCAACTTTTCTTGCTTGAAGTTTCTTTTCCCTTTTAATCAGTCAGTTGGAGCCTTTAGTGACCCCGTCTGGTGAAAGAGAAGAACTACAGCCAGCCAGGCTGATCCCCCTGCATTTGTGTCTAAAGCAGAGGAACAGTGAGTGAGTTGTCAATGAGTACTCTCATCTGTTTTTGTACCACCCCCCCCCCACCCCCGTCCTCCAGCTATTGTTTTGAAATACAGTCACTGGGAGGAAGAGGGCGGGTTTATGACTGTAATCCTGAGCTCTGATTTATACAGCTGCTCCCCCCATGGTGACTGTTTATGTGCCTTCGGGACGGGGACGTGTGCCGATGCATCTGTACCGTAACGAAGAACACATTGAAATTCTGATGCTATGAATTATACGATGAATTCAGAGAAGTAGAGGAGAACACGCTTTGCTGCCACACGTTGCTCGCATGAAGAAGTTTTAGAAAACTGAGTAGAAAGAAGTAACTGGTTGAGGAGAAGCAACTGGTACCAGAGCAGATGCCATGTGGTGATAACACCAAATAACTGTGTTAACCCAGCGGGATTGTTGCTCTGTCACAGATGTCAGGCTTTGCAGGCTGGAGATGTCCTGAGCTGGAATGTGGTCCTGGAGACATTGTTGGGGGTTGCGAGGCGCATGTGCACTCTGCTGAAGTCTGCAGCGAAGGTCCATGTAGAGGTTAACACAGCAAGCAGTCTTATATAAAGCATCACATGTCCGTGAATCCAATGTAGTTTGCCGTGTTTTCCTTGGACGCCAAATGGCAAAAACTTTTTTTTTTTTTTTGTACAGATGTAATCTAATTCAACCTCTTGTTCTTTGTTATTGATAAAAACACATTCCAGCTTAAACTTGTGGACATTTCCTCCTTCGCCGTCCCAGATGTGTAGATGCTCTGTTCAAAGGGAGGAATGTCTTTTCTGCTGGCACTGTTAATCAGCCTGGATATCACACATCTGAAGCGGACGTTTGTTGTGGAATGTTACCTCTTTTAGCCCACTGTCACAGCGTCAGCGTGGACATCCATGCTGGTCATCATGGATGTTACAGCATTTTTAGCTGCTGGGGAAGGATGGAAAAGTGTTGGAAAATGAGCAGGACTTGCTTCGCCTCGCATGTTTGTGCCCCACTAGATCAAAGGGGAGGCCAGTGTGTGAATTTGAGTACTTGCTAAGCACATTAATTGTTCCAGTGGAATTGGCATGACTTTTTGTTTTGTGTGTTTTATTTCTTTTCAGTTTAAACACTGACACACGTGCCAACACACAAAAAACGTGTCTTTGTTAGACTTTATGATTTCACCATTATCCATGTCCCCCTACTCACATTTCCCAACTTTGTGGAGCTCAGTTAATCACATGTAAACTCAGATGAGGAGAAGTGAGAAAGTAAAAGTTTGAACTAAATGATTTGGTTGGGAAGACAAACATTTCTTTGCCTGTTCTTAGAAAAGCACTGCCTCCTTTTTATTTAATATCGAGTCTCTGAATAAGTTGTCCTGTGCCTCTGGAGATTTTTGGCACATGGTGGCAGTGAATATGTTTCTTGTGCAAGAGGCTTGCATGGGGTAAAAGCCGTGCAGGAGGGAGGAGAGCGAGCCTGAGCTCCGCCTCTCGCGCACAATCACCATGTGATCCAGCGGGGTTTTAAGAAACACTGCTCATACTGAAACGAGAGTCGCTGTGTTTTGATCCTCTGTGGACTAGTCTCGTTAGGAAAAGAAAAAGTTTGCGGGAGAGATTGTAACATGCGTTGCAAGATGAGCTACAGCCTGCCCTGCTCGCCGGGAACTTCGCCTCCTTATTCAGGGAGATTGATGACTTACAGAGCGAGATGCGTCAGGTAATGAGCGTTCTCCCTTCTTTCCCCGCGGTGTCGTTTCCAGTAAAGGGGGTTCTGTGTCCACGAGGAAGAGCTTCTGTGCTTGCGACCTGAAAGCTATGTTTTTCCTTATAGTACAGATTTAAATGTTAGTTGTCTTATTCTTTGTTGCTACTTTCACATGGTCCAAGTCTTTGCTCTTTGCTCCGAGTCTGACCTCATGGCATGGCGACAGGTATCTTGCCAGCAGCTGTTACTAATAAATGGCTCTCTCTTCTCTCTGGTTGTCGCACATATCAAACTATTAAGCTTCAAATGTGGCATGTGTTTGTTTACATCACGCGAGCCCTTCCCGGGTTCCCCGTGCAGATGTATACGTGCCTGCTTGCACGCGGGATGTAAATAATGGACACTGCAGCGCCATGTGACGAGGTGCATGAAGGCGATGCATAGCGACTAACATTTTATTCAACTTTAATTTACATTTTTTTAAAAACCCAACATTTAATACAGTTTTAATGTAAGTGATTGTATGTTGTATCGTTTTTCCAGATTTATTTATTTTTGCTCTCTAAGAAAACAAAGAAAACGAGCCGCCATCCCAGCACATGAACGCATATGTTCCATATTATATCTACTTATTTGGGAACCTTCTTTATTTATCTGTCATTTATCTAACTTCTATCCTTTGAATATTATAAATCCATTTTCTCGCATTTAAAGAAGCCTGGCTGTGCTTACTTCTATTATTTCATTAGATTAAGCTGTTAAATACTTCCTGAGGCTTTCCGCACATTGTGTTCAGAGCTTCTTAAGACGCGGTGCTGACTTTTTCCCTTTGCGTCCTCATCGGAGAGGGCGGCGATTGTGCTGAAAAGCGATTGGAAAAGAAGCTGAAATTTTCGTTTGTTTTCTTGTATGTTTTTATTTGTATATTTAAAAAAATCATGTTGGTATTTTGTATGCAGTGAGGATTTGGATTGGAGCCAATTGTGATCATCTCATGTTTCGAGGTGGAGGAATGTTAGTCCCGTCTTTATTTTAGGTGGGGGTGAAAGACAGGATGCTGAGGATGGGTTTTAATAAAGCTGGTGACAGCCTCACTCTTTACCAAAATATCAGGATTGTTTGTTTAGAAGGAAAGGACAAGCATAGATTTAGCTGCTTGTCCCCACCCAACAGCTCCTGCAGAGTGGAGCGTTCTCCACGTGTGAAACGTGCTTCATTGTTGAGGATCATGCTTGCAGTCACATCATTGTGGGGTCTCTAATTTAATTCCACAGTGATTATTATCACATTGCTGTGCTGCATACTGTCTTTGTTTAGTTTATCTGAACTATTTAATTATTTTTTTATGACATAAAGCAAAGCTTTGCATTTGCAATACACTGCATGCATCTGATATATTTAAAAAAAAAATCAGTTTGAGCAATTTAATGCAAATTCTTAGTCTTAGTTAGAGATGAAGGCCAAAGATGGATCACCCTTTTAGAAGATACATTAGCTGCTATTTGCATTCATAGGTGACCTCTTCACCTCTCGCCCCATTCTGACTTTTTCCTCTGAATTCTCTGGTCTGGGTGTTGGATTTCTGTAAAGAAGCTGAAAATAGTGGAATAGTTGCATGTTTACTAATTATATATAATTTATGAGACGGCAGCCCTCTGCTGGGCTGTAAAGCCTCTAACTCTGTGATTTATTTATCTGCTCACCTCATTCTCTCACAGCCAATGTGGCGGCTTATCTGTGCAGGAGAAAAACATCTCAGGGTTTATTTCTGAGTCGCCTCGGAAGTCAGTGTAGAATCTCTCATGTCTGTCATGTAATCTATATTTGGAAGTTTGCGAAGGTGCAGATACCGATCCAAAGCATGTGGTGTATGTGAGATAGGTATCTTATCTCTCTTTTTTTTTTTCTCCACAGTGCATCTGGTGCCAGCGTTGTTGCCATCGATAACAAGATTGAGCAGGCAATGGTGAGTTTTTCCACACGCTATAAAGCCATAACGAGTGCAGTCTGAGGACACACTTTATCCATCGATTTTGTTTCGTAACAACTTTCCATGGCTGACACAACTAACAGCATGAACATTTACCTGACCCAGAGAGTTATATAGCCGTAATATATTTTATATATCTTGTATACAGTTCATCAAGACACAATAGAGAAACAAAATGGACTCACTGTGATCTCTGCTGGCAAGAGAACACACTTGTTTTTCATATGAGGAAGCTGCAATCAGTTTTATTCATAACTACTTGTTAATTTTAGCTTCTCTCCCATCAACTCCCCCTCTCTCTCAGGACTTGGTGAAGAGCCACCTGATGTATGCTGTACGTGAGGAGGTGGAGGTGCTGAAGGAGCAGATCAAGGAGCTGTACGAGAGAAACTCTATGTTGGAGCGCGAGAACGCGGTGCTGAAGTCGCTGGCCAATTCGGAGCAGCTCAACCAGCTGACTGGTCAGCTCAGCAGCACATCGCCGCCCCTGCAGCACCATCACCCACTCGTCACAAGCGCCCCCTCTCTGGTACACCACGAGGGTCAGAGCATCCCCCATCAGCCAAACATCACCTCGGCGTGAACCCCATTCCCTTTTCTACACACACGCAGACACACACCTCCTACGGACAGGAGCGGATGATCCTGTCAGTAAAAACAACTACTACCGTCCCCTTAACCCCTTACAGCAAAAAGCTCGGCTCTGCTCCGTACGCTCCATTCGATTACAAGTCCACGACAACAAGGTCTTTGCTGCCGTTGTTTAGGGTGCTTGCTGTAAAACTGAATGTCGTTCACATGCAGGAGACGGGGTTTACCAGCACAAAAAGGGCTCGGTTTTTATGCTGGGACAAAAAAAAGTGGTGAAAGACTGTGTTGAAGCCCTGTGAGGGTCCACCGTGTTAAGGGTCCTGTCCTCCTAGTGTCTACATCCCCACATCACTCCAGGCCTGGAGGCCCGAGTCCAGAGAAATGGGTGGAAGTGAGGAAACGAGGACGCCAACGGGTGCCTCCGCTTCAGCGGAGCGAGTGGAGAGCTTCGGCTTGTCAAATGCTGCATCAAACGCTTGTGTTGTTTTCTCAGAGCCACCGTACTTTGACATGAATCATAAGTCTCATTAGTTCAGTTTTAGTATTTGCATTTATTTATTTCAGGGCTGCTATTTTCATAATGTAAATGAACAATGTCATGGAGTTGCTTATTAAAAACCAACAAAAAAAGTTCTCTTTGGTCTTTTGGTATTTTAAAATCTGTCGGGTATACAATTGGGTAGTTTCTTGCAACAAGTAGATGGCAGTAAGTAGGCAATAAGTTCTGTACTAGAGGTTCTCTTGAACTTGTGCTAACACTAAAGCTGAGCTTTCATTCAGTGAAATTCAGGTTGAATGTATATTTTGTAAAGTATTAAAAGCATGGAAGGTTTGTACAGGAAGACACCTGTTTAAAGGTATGAAATATGTGATGGGATGTTTCCATATAGAAAATAATCACCTGGTTTTTTTTTTGCTTTTTTTTTTTTTGGTGAAAATGAAAAATAGAATGGATTTTGGTGGTTTGGTTTGGGAGAGGGATGAAAAGCTGTGAAAAACTTTCAACCTACTTTATAACCAAAGACTCAAAGATGTGTTAAGTCTGTTTTTCCTCTTTTTTTTAAGAAACAGTTTTTAAATGCACACTTATTTTTCCTACTTTCTCCTCGCCTACATTTTTTTGTTGCAGTTTTGCATGTCCTGCATGTTCTAGAGTCAGACCACTTTCTTACCTCATGTTTTTATCCAACAACCCCCCCCCCCCCAGGTCATTCTGTGTGTTGTTGCTAGAAGACTTCTGAAAGAGAAGGGGAACAGTGGTCTGGGAGAGGGGTGGTCGGTGCAAGAAGTTAAAGAAAAAAAATGGAAATGTGTTTGTCAGAGTGAGAGAGGGGCCTTGTATCAGAAAAGTCTAACTCTTCCTTTTGGTGTAGATCCTGTTAAATTTCACCTGTGGGGGAAAAAAACATTTACATTTTAATTGGAACATGCGACTCTGCTTCAATGAGCAATACCTATAGTAAGAGCAAAACAGAAACAATTTAACATTTCATACATGAAAGCTGCTGTGTACTGGATTGTGAATGAGCATATTATGGGATGTCCAGTCTTTGTGCCTCCTGTGCCGACACTTGCATTGGTCAGGCAATATGTTTTTTTTTTTTTGTTTTGTTTTTTTTTCCCTCTGGCTACGAACCAAACCAAACTGGTAATTGTACAATCAGACATCTTTATTCCTTTGTTTTAAACTTTTTTGATTATTTTCTTTTTTTTTGTCAAATGGACTTCTTTTTTTTCTCTCTTTTCCTTGTTTTTCTTTCATTTGAAGGAGATGCCGTGTACATGCCAAATGTACTGTATGAAAGTGATCACTGAGCCTTGGAGAAAATATCTTAACAAATGCCCTTGTAATGTGCTCTTCAGATGATTTCAGTTTTCAGTCAGAAATAAATAACTGTTTTATTACGACCCCGTTGCCATATGTCTTCATTCTTTCACTGTTAATAAAACAAATTGCACCCTTTTCATGGGCCAGAAATGATAAACAGAACATTTTAAGCTGGTGAAATACTGGATTTTCTCCAGCTGATCTTTCACATTGTCACAAAGGTAAACAGAAAAATGTGCTCCAGGTCAAACAAACATGACCAAGAGGACTCGACCTGCAGAGGACGATGAAAGTTATCGGTCATGATGTCATGACCGATGGTGGCAAAATTAGGGCAACTTTCATTTTTACTGAGAATTTGAATGTATACATAAGAATAAAAAAAAATCATCTGGATACGCTTTATGTTTGGTAAAATCTTTACATTTAGATTTTAACTTATATGTAAAATGCAAAGGCAGCTGGATCACAACATTTAAACTAAAACAGCCAAAAAAATTGACTAGAAATTTTTATTCATGGAAATTGTCATGAATTTTCATTTTCATTCACATTCGTGAAACAAAAAAAAGCAAACTTTTTTTCCCTGATTATAATGGAATCATTGCCTTTAACATGCTGACGACAGAGCAAATAAAATCAGCTAGCCAGACTGCAAACATGTCCAAAGTTTAGTCACAAAGGCTTGAATGAATTCATTCTCTGCTCCTAAGTCATTGTTTACACACCATAAACACATCGTATGTGAGGAACCTTGGAACCATCCATCTTCTTAAGTTATATTTATACTGGAGTTATTGTAACAGGATGCCATTAAATCCCCTGGATCATATTATTACAGCTGCATAATATCAAAATTGGGAACATTTTGTCTCAGGCTGATGCAGAAAATTGATCCAAGCATTTGTTACCACTTGGTAGGAGAATTATAATTCTTTCCTTATTAGATTGTCCAAGTAGCTCTTTGGAAATTCTGCAGCTGATCTAAAATGCTGCAAAGGCAATAAATGTTGCTCAGGTTTAAGCTTATCCTCATCGGCTGCCTAATAAATTCAGAGAAGAATTTAAAACAGTTTCTTGAAACTCTTTTTGTAAAACAATTGCAGCTCCTTTTTTACTCACCTTTCTTCCATCATGCATTGGTTTACTCATTTTTGTTCAGAATTTTCATCTTCCCTGAAGTTTGTGCTTTTTAACCAGCACACAAACTCTCTCTGCAGGCTTTCTTTTTTTCTTTATATTGTCCTCTTTTTGTGAATTAGTTCCATAGCTATTAAACTGGATTCAATTCAATTAGGCCTCCAGCGCAACGGTTCATCATTTTACGTAATGGAAAGTAATTCTTCCTCCCCAGATTCCTCAGAAACTGCGTCCGATATAGCTCGGCAGAATCTGCTTATTTATAGTGGGGAATTGCTTTTTCAAAGAAGGAAGTATTTCATGGTTGCTGCTGTTTGAGATCAGTGATAACAATCTGCTTTTTTAGGAGGAAGATAAGATGACACCCATGTGCCCTTAGGTACATGAGAAATTCTGACTGACGGCATCCTCTGTCACCTGTCAGCTCGCTGCCAGCTCCAACATTTATCCACACGTCACTGCTGTTCATAGAGGTAGTTATTTCCAAAGCAGCACTGACTCCATGCACTCCAGGCTCACAAGACAGCTGATACACATTTCTTTCTATTCAGATTTTTTTAAATTTGTTTTTATCTTGGGTCATTTTTAAAAACTTAAGTAATTATTCAATTTTATGGCCATATTTCTTGAGGTTCTGCTGAAGACGTCTGCATACATTCCCTTGGGTTGTGCTTACCGCCAAATGATGTGTCAGTTTAAATAAAACTGGAAACGTCATGTTTGGTTTACAATACACACTAAACATGTCAGACATGGTGACTCAAAAATGAAAAAGTGCCGCCCCATATGCAAGTACTTATCTGTTTGTTTATGTGTTATGCAAGTGCAACATCAAACATGACCTTCTTAAATCCCACCTTATTCCAAAGTATTCAGTTGCTTGTTGAGACAAATACCTGCCGTTTTATAGGAGGGTGAGAAGATTTGACCCATTTCCAAACGCCTGCCCAAAAGTTTGTTCTCCTTAGAGTGGCATAAACAGTTTCCCACTTCCTGAAGTACAAGCCATTCCAACCTTGAGGCACTTTATCTTTAACTCTTCATAGGAATCTGAATACCATCAGTAGAAGTATTCACCCAAATAAAGAATTAGTAAAACACTGAAGAGGAAAAGAACATGAAAAGTGTCTGCGTATTCATAGGCATTGAGAGTTTGGTCTGCATGGATTTACGAGCTCTTGGCCTCAACAGTGTCTGGAATGGAGGCTTCTTTTTACAGGTGCCATCATGTGAACTTTAGACTATAGTTACATACAGTGTGATCAGTTGACATCCTGGTCCAGCGACATGTAGAGTGAATGTATCTACAGGCTACAATTTACTCCAAAATCTAAGTTACTTTTGTTGTTGATGCTGACTTACTTACTTACTACATTAAGACTAAATATCTCTTGAGAAAGCCGTCCAGGAAGCTAAGTTCCTGGAACTGATTAAACTTTTTGGTTATACAACCTAAACAGAGACTTCAAAATAACTGGGACATTAATATATAAAACATATATCACCTAAATTAACTTTCTAGGTGAAATTTTACTGAATTAAATGCTGTTCAATTATCAAACATGGTACTAAATCACTGATGTCATCGTATGACATGAGAGCAGCAGGTTCTTGTGAACAGCTGCAGGAAACTTCAGACAGAAACAACCTGAGGGAGGATGGCCGTGGACCACATGGAATGAGGATCCAGCAAAAGGGGAAAGAGGGGAAAGCCCTCTGATTATATATAGGAAAACCTTTCTTTGAGACATATATCCGGGTAATGTCTGTCTTAATCATTTTAGGTTATCATATGTGGTGAATACTGAATGCTGAGTCTAGAAAGGTTTGGTGTGTAAACCAGGATTGCACGCATAAATGCATCCCTAATAAAAAAAAAAAAAAAAAAAAAAAAAATATATATAAATATATATATATATATATATATATATATATATATAAAAGAATAAAAAATAAAAAGGATAAATAATGGATTATTACAACTAAACTGGTTTTGATGTTGTATTTTGTTATGTACAGTTGCAATGCATGTCTTTTATCACAGTTACACTAACGCTGATATTTGCTTTAGGTCACATCACAAGTTATACAAGTGTTTCTGCCACATTATTGTCCCTTTAACTTTACACAGTTGTGGTGATTTTATGACTTTTGCTGCGTCTTCATGTAATATAAATAAGTTTGACAAACAAAAATGGTCATCCATGTAAGCAGCTGATGATGCTGTATAAAAGCTGCATCATGATCATGTTAATATACTTTCATTGGATGATGCATTCCTTTACTCTTCAGCACCAGTTAAAGTTTAATTTATTCTAGACATTTGCCAAGATTTGATTGACTATTTTTGGGTGGCCTTTGCCCGCCCCAGGCCACCAGTCTTACCCTGTGGCTGTGTGCTGGCACTGAGTCTCAGGTGGCCTTATTCAGCCACTCAGGACAGCATTAAAAGAGTAGAGTGGAAAAGCACCACAAGTGGTAAGTTGAACAAACTTGAACAATCAGGATTTACGTCACTGCAACCGATCGACCGGTTCACATAATTTCCAAAGATCAAGTGTGTTCATTCAGCAGCGCTTTACAACTGTGAGTCACAGTGGCCTCAACGGCGTTGAGTAAGAATAGGGAGTGATTTTGACATCACAGCAACTTGGTAATTTAGTAAATTTAACCTCATGAATGGCAGGTGAAACATGTCCTGACACGCTCTGACTTCTGGCATACCTCTTATGAAAGAAAAGTTGTGACGTTAAACAGGTTCCACTGACCTGGTACTATTATAGAAGTGAATAGCAGCTAATCCATCTTTAAAGATTCAAGGATTCCAATGTTTTGACTCTTTATACTATAAACACAGTAATAGTAAACTGTTTCGACACACCTATTGATTGAAATAATTTATTGGGTATGCACATGTTTTTACAACCACTTATATGCAGATTATACACAACTTTTTCACATTTTATTTGAAGAAAAAACACATACAAACACACAGAAAATCCAATGAACAAAATTAAGAAAAATAATCTTGGGCATGTCAATGATATTCAACCCATAATAATAACTTGCAAAATGTTAAGTATGAGACGTGTTGCCAGACTGTGGCGATTGTGAAGTACAAAAGAATGTTGAGTGTTGTATAACCTAAAGGAAGGAAGTCTTACTCAATCCCAAGAGTCATCTGTGCTGCTGACATTGCATTTATGTGTATGTATGTGTGTACATAAGAGTTTCATGCAAAGACAATTACTCACCACTCAGTCATTTGCAACCACGCCTAACAAATCTGAGCTGCTACAGTTAAAGTTAAACTCAGCTCTGTCCCGACTCACCACCGCCATCAAGTGTTACAGCACGCTCCTTTAGTAGCTGGAAGATCCAGCTCAGGAGAAGGGTGCCATCAAGTGGGGACAATAAGGAAGCCGACGACATAAAACTGCAAAATGATCCAAATAAACAGACTTATTCACAGCTTGTAGTTTTCATTTTTGCATTCATAAGTGTTGGTTTTGCAGCATGCTGGACGCCATCTTTCTCTGTCTCATAATATTTTATGGGTCACATCATTAGGAACAACTGGGGGGGTAAAGGGAGGTGGAATTGCAGAGCCTTTTGTCCATCTTTGGTGCACCTTGTAAACGAGAAGAGCTGCACAAGGGACATCTCATCCATATTATTTACCCAGAGAGAATTTACCTGGTAAAGATGTCACCTACCCTTGACCACTCTGAATTACGAGACAACTGGAACCGCTGCAGCTCCATTGTCGCTAGGTGACACAGCGTCCTTACACACTCACTGTGATCTCTGGAGACTTTAACATCTCCCTCTCTGCAACACTGATAACTTTCAAACAGTTTGTCAAATGCCCTAATAATTAAATCTGATCATAGACTTACTTTATGCAAACATTCAAAATGCATGCAGCTCCTCTGCTCTTCCTCATTCACCAAGATCAGACCTCCACCTACCTACAAAGACCCTTCATCAGCAACCATTCATCACATCGACTCTTAAAACCTGATCCAACAACGCTGAAGATGCTCTGAGAGGGCACAGACTGGAATGTCCTCTGTGAATTACACGAAGATGATATCAATGTCAGACAAAGTGTGACAGATTAGATCAACATCTGCCTGCACAGCATCATCCCAAGAACAATGAGGTGCTTCCCCAATAAACCCTGGATCAGCGGCCAATCAGATGGCTCCTTTCAAACGGCCAATCAGGGGGATCCGCTTCAGCAGCTAATCAGATGTCTCCTTTCAAGTGGCCAAATAGAGGGCTCCTTTTAAACGGCCAATCAGATGGCTCCGTTTCAGCGACCAATCAGAGGGATCCTTTTCAGCAGCCAATCAGATAGCTCCTACATGACCAATCAGCGGGCTCTTTTTAAATGGGCAATCAGATGGCTCCGTTTCAGTGGCCAATCAGTGGGCTCCGTTTCAGCGGCCAATCCAATGGCTCATTTCATGCGGCCAATCAGATGGCTCCTTTCTAGCGGCTAATCAGATGACTCCGTTTCAGTGGCCAATCAGATGGCTCCTTTCAAGCGGCCAATCAGCGGACTCCTTTTAAACGGCCAATCAGATGATTTCTTTCAAGCGGCCAAACAGAGGGCTCCTTTTAAACGGCCAATCAGATGGCTCCTTTCAGAAGCCAATCAGCTGGCTCCTTTTTAAGGGCCAATCAGATGGCTCTATTTCAGCGGCCAATCAGATGGCTTCTTTCAAGCGGCCAATCAGAGGGTTCATTTCAGCAGCCAATCAGAGGGCTCTGTTTCAGCAGCCAATCAGTGGGCTCCTTTTAAACAGCCAATCAGATGGCTTCTTTCAAGAAATAAAAAAGGGCATTATTAAAAAATTGACTTTGTTAAAAAATAAAATGAATAATTAAATATATATTTAAAAGATTTTGGCAAATGAAATTAAAAGTAAACATTTTAAAATGTATTATATTGTGAAGAAAATTATTAAATATTTTATTAAATTAAAAATAATAAATATATATTAAAGAATAATAATGTGTATTTTTAATAAGAACACCATCTTATTTTACTATTTAATGGCCATAATATATGTACCTTTTATTTATCAAAATGGTATTTATTTCAAAGAATTATTTACATTTATTCTATTTTGAATATTTTGGGCCTCCATGGTGTATAGGTAAATGGGGAGCATATGTAAAGTACTTTGCAGAACGTAGATGAGCTTAATAAGGTTCTATATAGGTGTCGATTATTTATTGTGGCTGCCGGGTCTTGGCTTCACGATCCTTGAGGGAAAAAATGGAAAATTGGGTTGGCTGATATATAAAAGTATGGTGCCAATACAGGGGTTTAGAAGTGGGAACACAAAATACTGACTGAACGATAAGTATACTCCATATACCCGCGTATTCGCTGGACTACACCACTGGTGAGGAAGCAACTAGAGAAACTGAACCGGAACAAGGTTGCAAGTCCAGAGGTTTCCAATCCCAGGGATTTGATGTTTAAAACAGTTATGTTGGACTCTTCAGCACATATTCAGCAAAAGTCAAAAAAGTGTTTTGTTGTATTGATGTTTTATAATGTAATGGATCTTAGACTTGAAGCAACAAGGACAGTAAGTTTACTTTAAGTTTAACCGCAGTACTACTTTCTAACAGCAGGTGGCAGCATTTGCTGACGTTCAGTCAAAAGTACGTTATCAGAGGAAGCTCTCTTTCCCTTCACCTCTGTGATTTTACTACTTTACACAGCTGTCATAGACTTTTTGTTCACACGACTGATTATGGGCATCTTACCTCCTAAAACAAGATTCCCTTATAGTAGTTCTGCGTTAAACGAAGTGGGCGGCGCTGTGCACATAACCTCGCCCACATGCCGATTTCTGGTCATGCGGCCTCCACTGTTTTGATTCACTGCTCGAGCAGACAGGACAAACATGGCGGAAGACTGGGAGTCGGGATGACTTGCCCAAACAACTCTGCCGTTCCAATAAAACTCCTTTGTAAATAGTAAGTTGGGAGTTACTGGAGAAGCTGGCAGCTCTGTGCGGTACTCGATTCTGCCCAGAAGAGATGGAGGTTACGGTGGAGGGAGAGGCGGAGGAGCGCAGGTAAGTGACAGCTGGTGCTGGCCTCATAACCCGGCTAACAGTGCAAAGAATGACTGACCATGGATAAACAACGCAATTAAACGCTGCATTCACGAAAATCAGCTTGTTGATATAATACAGACCAGCTGCAACATGTTTGGAGCGGAAAACGCACTTAAATCGAGACGGTGTAAAAATCTTAAATGATTAATTAGCGTACAGTGCTAGCTGTTAGGCTAGGCTAACTTGACATATCTGTATTCATTTAACAGCGTAAAGTTCCCGCAACGATGTTTATTGAAGCACCAATCAGTGTTCGTAGCAGTGAAGTAATTATTCCATCGGGGAGGAACTGCGATTAATTTGTATTATTTTTAACTGTGCTAGTTATCATCTACCCCCTGGTCGTGTTGGATGAGTCCAGGCTAGCTGTCAAATCCCGTTTTTAGCTGTCACTGTTAGCATGGGGCGAAATACTTTACACTGTTAAGGAGTGTCAAATAGAAGTATATTGCGCCACATTTCTTCTTTGTATTGGATAACTTTACACGGATATAATTCCACAATATCTGAATTTAAAGTGAAATACCTGGAAGTAGCAGTAGTAAGAAATAAGTTAATCTGCTGCATTGTCCCCCCCTCTTCTTCTTTTTTATTGTGATTCCAACTTTGATATGTTTGTGTGTGAGCTTGTTTATTTAAGATATTGTGAGTATATATGATTAAATGGTTCAGTAAGATCTCAGTCTAAGAGGCAGAAAACACCCTGATGACTTAAAGACTAATATGTAGGTGGTAAACAGACATTTGTCAGGCCAAAAGGAAACCCTATTAAAGTTATTTTTTAATCTCAGCAGCCTTCCTGAGACTTGAGGAATTTTGCTCCACGTTATTTAGGACACAGACACTCAGTTGTAAAATTCATCATATGTTGCAGAATGGGAAGAATGTCCTCCAGCTTTAAGCCAGTTATGTGATTTGATTAGTTCCTCACCACCTGATGCTACTCAGCTCCACAACTGCTTCATACAAAAAAGATCTGTCCTCACAACTATAATCCTGCTCTGTTAGTCACATATATTTACTGTTTTTTGAGGAAACAGAGGTTTCAGATTTGATGTTGAATCAGTATGACCATCTGTTTTTCTAAAAAAAAGAAGCTAAGTCTCTTGTGTTTGGTGGTTTTGTGGTTGCATTTAAATATTTTTTGAGTCACTTAAAAAAATGTTTGATAAAGTTTGAACTACTTCCTCCTTTAGAACACATAGAGATGCGTATTATATGTTGAAGGGTCCAAATAAAGATGGGCATTTGTTAATCCTACGAGCAAAGGAATGTACTCTTAGCTGATGTCAGCAGTTTTTTGCTGTCCTGCCTGCAGTTAAGTAACTTTTGTTTTCCTCAGTAGGATTGCTGTACATAGGTTTTAAAAAGAAAGTACTGGATATGATCTGTTTGTGACTCTGAGTGGTGTGACTTGAGAACATTTTATTTCATTTCTATTTTACAAGACACTTGTAAGTACGACCACTTGTAACTAAAGGCACCCCTTGTGCCTCCACTTTTTAGACCTTCCTTTATAACGAGTTCAGAGTTCATCTGTACAAAGTGGGAGCTTACTGTCATATACCACTAATCTCAGGTCACTAAGTCATCTAAAATGTAAGATTTGTTCTCCCTTTTGTCTTGTAATCATTTAGCATACAAGAGACTGACTCATCTGTACTGGTTACTAAACTGGAGAAGAGGATATTATAAAGCACTACTGGGAATTGCCTTGTGGTTCACATCAGCAATTATTCCCCTGCTGTCACCAGCACTTCTTTACTTAAACTTCCCCTCCTCATCCTTCCTTTTTCTCTTCCTGCCTCTTTGTTTTCTTCCAGGAAGGAGCACTGGAAGCTGCTGTCCAGCCTGAAGACGACTGTGGAGGGCCTCGTGTGCACCAACAACCCGAACGTCTGGTCACGTTACGGAGGCTTGCAGCGGCTGCACAAAGACATGAACAACATCCTCAGCCATGGTCTGAAGAATGAGCAGGTTAGGGACTGCTTACTGTCGTACATGAGGTGGTCCAATCTGTTATTGACGGATAGTTTAACTCATCACTTTTTGCACAAGCTGCAGCCAGCTTTGGTGGAATTGCATTCCAAAGTTAGCGCTGTTAAACTTTGACCTGCAGATCTGCATAGTTGGCCAGCTGAAACAATTCTTCATGCATGTTATGCTTGAACACAAAGGCTTAATTGGTTCTAGTTGTTGGCATCACAGGACTGATATTCATGTCATAGAAACATTTTCAATCAGATTATAAAATCCTCTAATAATCTGATTCCTGTTTTAATCAGAAATGTAATGTCTTTTTTTCATTTTTAACTAAAATATTTTTATTGTCATTTTTAAACAATTGGCTTGTTTTCTGTTGCAGGTGTACTACAAGCAGAGAGACTATTGGCCATTTGTTTGGTGTGTTCGCTACATCAGTCCCCACCTTGCCTCTCATGTCGAACAGGTATGTTCAAAAGCTTTTTTTTCTTCCATTTTCTCTTCAGTTTTGATGCTTGTTGTTGATTTATTCTAAAGCACGAAACATTGTGGAAATGCATGAACAGAAACAAAATATGACTAGTAGAAATAATAATATACTAATATATATGATAATAAGTTGAATTAGGATTTTGCACCTCCAGAGATACAAAAGAATAGATGAGATGTAATTATCCACATCACACCTGATGTTACAGACAAGCACAGCTCATTTAGCTGTGATGTAATGATCATGTAATAACCTGTTGCTACAGCATTACCTGCTGCCTCCTTGTGTTGTGAGGACATATGCAGTTTACCAGTGAAATCATGGTTTAGTTGACCAGTGAAATCATGGTTTTACTCTGATGTCTGTCCACAGTTCAGTCATCTGGAGCCGGTGCTGAGCAGTGGGATGCAGAGTGCTGGCGAAAGCTACAAGGCTGAGCGTTGGCTTCTTCATAGCTTACAGGTTCACATGCTCTCACCTCAGCTCAGGCCTCTGCTCAGGCATCAAGGACATACTCGAAAATACTACAATGGTGAGCATTAATAGAATAATTAGATTGAACTTTGAAGAATGAAAGACTGTTTAAATTCAGTGGCATTTCGGTTTCTGTTCCTAAAAGTGTTCTCTCTGTTCATCTGTTCTTTCACTTTCTCTGTTTCTTCATATGTCTGCCTCTCAGATGATGCATTCCTGCTGAGCGAGCCTCATGTGACCGCCATGTTTCAGTGTCTGGAAGCAGTGGAGCAGAATAACCCCAAACTCCTGGCCCAAGTAGACACAGTCGGGGTACGTTCCACATCCACTTATAGATCACAGCTGCTGTGCATGAAGGAAATGAAGCCGTTTTACTTTTGAATTTGAAGAGTCTGTAACGTTTGTCTAGATTGAGGGGAATGTAGCAGAGACAATAAAAATAATAACAAAAATAATAAAATAATAATAATAAGAAGAAATAATAAAAATAATATTAAAAAGAATAATAATCAAAATAATTATATATATATATTTAGTAATAATACTAATAAATTATAATGATAAATATTTAATAATAATAGTTTATTATTATTATTATTTTATTTATTTATTTATCTCTCTTTTCACCATCCAGCTATCCCCTCTGAAGGGCTCACCATGTCTTGGCCTTCTGAAGACCCAGAGCCTGTGCGTGCTGCCGGGGGCCAGTGGGACCTGGAGGAACACTGACGCAGCTCCTAAAGGAGAAACTCTACAACGCAGACTCACCTCCTCCAACTGCTCTCTGGGAGAAACGGTCACCAGCAACCACAAATCTGCTAACATCACAGGAGCTGCATCCCACAGCGGTGATACAAGTGAGGAAAGCAAGGATATATTTATATTTACTGTGTATATAGCTTTATAATTAATAAGATGTAAGTGAGATGGCCAGTTTCTGCCTGGGGATGGTTTCTCAGATCAGATGTAATGTGTGACTAAAGAGCAGGAAAACATGGCTGAAGGCTTGTTTTTCTGTCCTTAAATGTCTTTAAAGTCACAAGGTCTGTGTGTGTTGTGTTGCAGACACTACCTCTCCAGCCAGCAGCCTGGGAAGTCCCTGGGTGTGTGTGTCCAGGCCTGGGGAGCTGGAGCGAGGCGTGACACCCCCTCCTGGTCCCGTATCGATTCCTAGCATCTCCTTAACGGAGTCCCCCTCATCCTCCTCCTTTCAGCCTGAGGCTGGGGACTCTTGTGATGGTGACTCTGATGATGGTCCGGAGTACCTGGCCATCGGTAACCTGGGGCAACGCAGTCGCCGTGACTCTCGAAGCTCCACTCCCAGCAGTGACCAAGGCGAAAGCAAGGACCAGTATCTGCAGAGGAACTCCCTGGCCCCAACCCCACCGAGGCGCTCGTCGTTTTCAGAAGGCCAGAGAGGGCCGGGCAGGGGGTCTCGAGGACACGCACGCTCGTTTTCAGACACGGGAATTAATCAAAAACTCAGGAATGGTGAGTAAGCTGGGAAAGTTATGTTCAGAAAGTTTTGTTCTAGGTGCATTAAAGCTGCGAAGCAAAGCTCACAATGTGTTCAAATGGCAGCAAGCTGGCTTCAAAGTGAAATGGAGTCAATCCATAAAGACTCCCATGTTAAAAAGGCCAACTTCACAGCAGAAATAAAGATGTTTACAGCCTGGTACCAAAAATATTTTAGGTTTAAAAGGTCAGATTTACCTTGATGACACATTGTTAGGGGGAGTCAGTATATTGAAAACCCATCGATTTGGATGTTACCTAATCTGGAAATTCATCCTAATTACGGTGTGTCTGTTTGAATGAAAGGTGCCAGATATCCGGCAGAAAGGAAGCAAACTTTGCTTCATGCCAGCTAACGGCCTAACAATCTTTAGCTCGCCGACCACCGCCAGTTGGTTAGCTACAGGCTTTTCAGAGTTTGGGGAATGTTAATCATGCGTCCCCACACTCGCAGCCCCCCTCTCAGCGCCACATCATCGCCTATTTTTGTATTTTCTGTGACTGATGAGAGTCGTGCTGCTGCGGTGACAGCGACGGCGTGAAACCTTCCGACAAGTCTCATTTCAGCTCTTCAGAAACCCACCGGTCACATCGTGGATGGTCTCTTCATATAGTTTACACTCACTGGAAAAAACACACAGTTTCTTGTGTTTGCCGGAGTCCTTTTGTGTGTCTCTGCTCTCGTAGAAGGTGCACTTTCTGTCTGGTTTGATAGATTAACAAACTTTTTTCTCAGACTTTTTTTCTCCTCTAGGCTCAAGTTAAACTTCTGTCCTTCTGCTCTGTTTTTCTCTATTCTCTCTGCTTTACTGTTTGTGCAAAGGAGGGGGCCACAGAAAAATCACCATAATAATAGAAGATCCTGTAGAAGGTTGGCGGTGCAGTTTCACTGTGCTCCATCATTTGATCCCTCCCTCTTTTTTTTGTTTTTCTGCATGTTTGTGAACTTGTATCCATCTCGTTTCCAGGCTTACTTCCTCCTGCTCATCATTTGTGCTTATGACCTTAATACTGTATTGTTATGATTGCATAATTTAATAAGGTCAAATTTTCTGTAGCAAAGCCACGGATGATCCCTTTCATTGTTTCATTTTTTAATTGTATTATCATCATTTTTGTCCATGCACTAGTTGTTCATCCTGTTGTGTTTAAAAGATCCTGGAGCATTTCATGTACATTGTACATTTGCGACACTTGGATACAAAGGTTTTACACAGTATTTACTGTTGTGTATTATTAAATGCATCAGACATTTTAATTTTAATTTGTGAGTCCCCAATTCAGTTTTACCATCTCAGTGCCATTATGATGCTTAAAACTCAGCAGCCATATCTTCATTTCTGCATGCAACCAAGTAGTTCATTGTCAGACCAAATTTTGAAGCATGAACCCATCGACATCAAATAATTCAGCACTGAGTTAAGGGAATGATTGATATGTGTGCACATGTTAATATGTCGTATTTTTGTCCCTCAGAGTCAGCAGGGGAAGACTCACGCATAAAAGACTACAGCCCTTTCTCCCCTCAGCACAGCAGTGATTCCAGCACCACCGGCTCTCTCTATATGGAGTCACGTGAGTGTTCTAATGATGTTGCACTAACTAACTAACAATACTGCCAATTTAGATATTTTTAAGTTTCAACTCTCGTTTTTTTTGTGGCTGTAATTTGAAAAATAACATAGTTGAACAATAATGGAGAAAATATTGTCTCAAGAGTTCATCCACGGATCATGTTACACCAAATCTGTGCCATCGGAAGCCAACAATACATTTAATATGGGTGGAAACTACATAAGGAAGTTGTTTTCTTTCCAGTGAACGTCAGCTGTTCTGTAAACTTGACACTACAGGAAGTTCATGGGAGGGTTACAGTCTGGAGTTCTTAAATGAGTATAAAATGTTTAATGATCACAAATTTTACAGCCTTAAATTCAGTGATGCATTTAGGTGACTCAGCATATTTAGTCTTTGTGCACTTTTTCCTCCACTGTATTAATGTACACATGGAGAGAAACTATAATGTCTGAATGGATGAACAGGCTCCTTGATCTGCTAAAACAGCAAACATTTAAAAAGCAAACGTTGGCTTTGCAGGTTAAAACGATTCAAAGACAACCCAACACTGACACCCATATGTAAATATAAATATTTGATTATTTTGTGTCATGTTGTGTATGTGTGTTGTTGTAGATGGCTCTCAGTACAGCGTGCCAGATGGGATGTTCAGGAAGCCTTCAAAGGGGCAGAGCCTCATCAGCTACTTGTCAGAGCAGGACTTTGGCAGCTGTGCTGACCTTGAAAAGGTAACAACTCCATCTGTTATAAATGTTATATTTTCTAAGACTCGAGAAGAGTTAAAGATGCTGCTAAAAGAAGAAGCATGTGGGATATCAAGTGCTCTGCGTCCTGCAGGAGAACGCTCATTTCAGCATCTCAGAGTCCCTGATAGCGGCTATCGAGCTGATGAAGTACAACCTGCGGCGCCAGGAGGAGGAAGTTGAAGAGGAGGGAGACAGTGACTCTGAGATTCAGCAGCTCAAGCAAAAAATCCGTCTGCGGAGGCAACAGATCCGACGCAGCCGCCTCCCACCCTGCATAAACTCCCACCACAGTAAGCCACAGTGATCAGCAACATGTAATTATCTGTGTAGGTCTGAGTTATCCTTGCTGCTAAACACATTTTATCCTGATTGTTATATGGTCTTGTAGCGGTGAAAGTGCATTTTTATTGATCCGTTTACTCTTTGATCTTATAATGGATCACAACAAGCTTTTGATGAGGTTTTTTTCCTTCTGTTCAGATTTTCATTCCACCGACAGCGGGGGTTCTCAGAGGAGCTCTCAGGACTCCGATCAGGGCCTCTCCAACTCGGGCTCAGCCGAGGAGGTAGAGGAGTGTGAACTACAAGGTACAGAGAGGGAAACAGGAAATCCAAGGATACACAGGTTTTAAGTTAATCATAAAAACAAACTTCTTACCCACCAGTACAGGAATACTAATATGTAATGCAGTTAAAATTATTATTTCCACAATTATTTTTTTTTTTCAATCTACTTTGAAAGATTTTTTTCTTTAATTTGAAATTCATTGAAAGATGATGAAACTTTCCTCATTTGTGTGAATGAGTTTCTGTCATGATTCATAACCTCATCACCACATCGCTTGCTTCCCAAACACGTCACGTTTCGCCACAGAACATAAACCTCTGAGTTACTGTATGCAGGTCAGATTATGATAATTGGCAGTGTGGAAGTAATTGAGCTCATGAGGTGTTCGGCCACAGTCATTTAAAAAAGTCTGCTTTGCTCTAACAAGGCTCTTGTTAGGTTGTTATTTCCTTCTAAGAGGAACGCCTTATCTGAACATGTATGGGCTCGTTTTTTTGTTTCTGTGCAAATCCTTTGTGTGTGGACTGTACTCTGTGTTAAATTGGGTTTGTGTGGAAATGTGATTCTCTCTACTGTGATTCCCACATTGAAAATAATTGTTTAATCTTTTGCAGACCTTCTTCACGTACATGCACTTCTCAGTCCGCTGGTGCAATGTTATGTACTGCTCGGTGAAACGTTTGGACACACCTACCTACTGATTCTGAATGGGTAGATGTGTCCAAACTTTTATCTTGTTCTGTACAAGCAGTGACACTCAGCTCTGTCCAGTGTCTAAATGTGTCTGTGTGGTGCTGAGTGTTAGTTTCTGTCTCTCAGATGGCTGTGAGGGTCAGTCCTTGCTGGCGGTGTCTCAAAGCGGCCTCTCCCTGTCACTCGCCTCCCTCTTCTCAGGTATCTGCGGGCTGGATTAGTTTGCGAGACTCCACTGCTTCATGTAGACTCTGAGAGGAAGCTGGCGGCTCTGCACCAAACTGAAAACATAGCCATTTGTCCACCTAAGCTACACATGAAGTCACATTTTTTGTACTTTTTTTAGTTTTTTTTTCATGGTCACATAAGAGATATTTCTACAAACCTACTGTCATGTTCATACCTATGAGCCATGCCAGCTTTACACTTTTGCTCTTGCTTGTTATTCTGGTTGGGCAATTATACCGTCTCCTAGTTCGATCAAAATTTGATTATTTTCAGTCAATTCATTGACAAAGCAAGTGCAATAACAGCCAGTGTTGTCAGGCTGAGGTGAGAAAATAGACCAACTTATTCCAGGCAAACGCTGCGCTGCCAGCAGGAAAGAAACACAGCAGGAAATATGTGTGTGTATATATATATATATATATATATATATATACGTTTTTATTCTTAACAACCCAGATAGTCTTTGTAGAAGACTCATCATAGACTGGTGCTAAAACAGTATTTAAGTATTAAGGGACAGGTTTGTTATTTATAAATGTATGAGAATCAAAATGTGCTGCCAGTTTGTTCAAGTGAACATCAGTACTATTTAGTCTCTAAATTAGTCTTAAGAAAAAGATGTGTTAGGAGTTGAGGATTAATATTAATCTGAGGGAATTAGCTCAGTTTGACTTTGGGCCCCTGCTGACAAGAAATAGTTTGATGAACTAATGGTGTTAAGCTTTTAAGTGGTGTGTATCTCTGACTCTATAGCTCAAACAGTGCACCATGGATTATACAACAAAACAAGATTTTCAGTTTGGATTCAGGCCAGCTACCTCCTCCGGCGTGGTGAACTGTCGCTTGGCTGTTTGCTTCTTGTTGCTCAGTGCTTCAGAGTTTTGGTGGTGCAGGAGGACAGACGCACTTCTCCCCGCCTGAAATGGTGTGCGGGAAGAGATGAACGAGACACTTGAGTGGCATCCTGTGCAACGCCATCATCCATTCATGTCACTGTTTGTTTTTTTAAAATTAATACAGCGGTGTGATTGGTACATTAAACACAACCCTCCATCTTCTTGTCCTTTCTTATACATTGAAGTAATACAAATTCAGGTTGTTGCCCTGTTTTTATTAAATACTTTGGCAGAAATTTCAACATTTATTTTCTTGAATATTTAGAAATCATAGTTTTCTGCATTTGTTTTCTAGTATACTGTTAGATGGGAAGGCGATAGCAGTAATGAATCAGTTAATGCTCACATTTTCTTTTCTCAGTTTGGCTCTGATTGAAATTCTTCATGTACCTCTAAAATCACATTGCTGTTGACTATCAGCCCAAACAATCAATACAAACCGATCTAATCCCAGTAATCTTTTAGCTAAATCCTAAACTCTGTAGCTTAAGTTTTTTTTTTCTTTGCAGAATAATTCCAGTAGAAACGTTTCTTAGCTTTTGCTGTTAAACTGGCTCATCCAGCTCAACCTTTTGATTAATCATAACTCTGAACAGCTCTGGATCTATTGCTGTGGTAGAGATAAGCTGACTCCTGTTCTGCCAAACTTGTAGTGCTTGTGTCCTTGCTCACATCTTATTTATGGAAATTTTTAGAGAACAAAGTGTGTAGAGATAGCATGGGTTGAGCTTTGCTTGCTTTTCGCTGAGTGGCATTAGAACCATGCTTGCACTGAATCAGCTGTGAGAATTTCCTTTTTCTCCCCCCCAAACCTCTATATGCTGGAAAGAAATTACTCATTATTTTCCTCAGATCTATGAACACTTGACATGAATCTCTCACAACATTGAATATTTCCTCACTAAAACATTCGATTTTTTTGGTGTTCATCTGGTGTTTTGTCTACTTTAAAAAAAGAAAAAAGAAAAAGATCATTCTCGACACATCTACACATTGTTTTCAATAATCTGCCAGTATACCCCCGTCCCCGACCAAATAATAAAACCATCGAAGTATTTGGGCTGGTGGATGAAAAGGATTTCTTCACCTTATATCTGTCTTTTCTGCAGCGGTTGAATTCCTTATTTTGCCTCTGCCGTGTCTTGTAGATGCAGATATAAAGCGCAGCATGAGCTCCAGCGGCAGATCTTTTCTCAGCTCAGAGTCCATGTAAGTAACATTTTTTCATCATTTACCTCCCGTTTGTTAGAATCTCTTTATTGTGGTAACTAATTGTTGAAGCGGGCAGCTCTTTTTTGTCACACAGGTTTTAAACTAGTTCTTGTGATTTTAAGGTCACCCCCCCTCTTTTTTACCCTTTTGTGTTTGCAGCTCTCCCTCGTACCTCCTCTCTAACTCAGCTGAGTCGGTAGCCATGGGCTTGCTCAGGCAGTTTGAGGGCATGCAACTTCCTGCAGCCTCTGAACTCGACTGGCTGGTCCCGGAACAAGACGCTCCGCAGAAGGTAAGCGAGCAGAGCAGACTTACAACCATCCACAGCTCAACACCCAGAAGATCCATAAAATTACAGTTTAATTTATAAGTAATTCAGTGAAAAAAAAGTAATTGCAGAAAAAGCCTAAACTTTGATCTCGCTGTCTTGTAGCTGCTGCCCATCCCCGACTCTTTGCCCATCTCACCTGATGACGGTGAACACGCTGACATCTATAAGCTAAGGATTCGGGTCCGAGGGAACCTCGAGTGGGCACCGCCTCGACCGCAGATCATCTTCAGCATCCATCCTGCCCCCAAGTGAGTGACCACCTTTCCTGTATTTGTTGTGCTGCCCATTTGCTTGTTTTGTTAATGTATTGGCGAATCATCTCGTTTTATGAATGAAATTATTTGCCAAAAGGTTGCAAATGAAATCAGAATTGATGGAGAACAATGTAAATTTAGATTTATTAAGATGAAATGAAGCTTTAAGATGTTAAACAAGACTCAGCTTAAAGGAAATTGTCATCATCTGAGTTAAATTCTTGATTTTATACTTAACTTTAGTCATCTTGCTGTATCATCATTCTTGCAAAGACACTTTATCCCAAACTCCATGTGAGCCATCTTTTTTACCAGCAGGTCCCCTAAAGTCTGCTTATATGCACTTGAGCATCTGTGTGCAGAATTCTACAACATACAAAGGAAACAAAAAAACATATGACCATTAATGTTTGGAGTTTGGAAAAAGAAACGTGCATTTCTTTATTGTACAATAATATGTTTTTTTTTATTATTGTATACTGCCTTAAATGCAGCTGACAAGTTCATATTAGATCATATTTATCTTAACAAATATGGAAAGGGTTTCTTATACCTGTTGTATGACGGAATCTTTCTGTTTTTTATTTCGACTTCCCTTTCAGGAGAAAGATAATTGTGGCTAAGCAGAATTATCGCTGCGCTGGCTGTGGCACCCGTATCGACCCAGGTAAGAGCAGAACCCATAGAAACGCTGCTTTAAATGGTGGGAAAATGTACAAAATAATCCCAATTCAACTTAATTTCCTTTTTCTTTTCCTCTCATTCCTGTAAACGCCGAGTCATTCTTTGCCTTTCCCCCCCAGATATAGTTTCATTCTCTCTCTTCTGTCTGTCCACAAAGATTATATCAGGCGACTGCGCTACTGCGAGTACCTCGGCCGGTACTTCTGTCAGTGCTGCCACGAAAATGCTCAGGCCGTCGTTCCCGGCCGCGTGCTGAGGAAGTGGGATTTCAGCAAGTACTATGTCAGCAACTTCGCCCGGGACCTGCTGAGCAAGATCGCCGGAGATCCGCTGTTCAACCCCAGCGACATCAACAACAACCTCTACAAGAAGATCAAAGCTCTGGAGTCCGTCAGGGTGAGATGTTTAGTTGTGTATGAGCTTTTACTATAATTACCAGGGTCAGAGGAAGCTGTCAACAGATTAGCTGATAAAAGTGGATCCAAAAGGAAACATGATGTACAAAAACCCTGCAGTGTTGAATGTTAAGTACTCTAAACTGTAAACAGCAAACTTGTGACCAGTTTGCTGGGAAGTTGAATGAATAGAGACATTCAGGCCTTTAACAGCTGCCATGAACGCCTCTGTGCTGCTGTGCAGAGCTCCAGACGGTCCAAAATAAGAAAAGGGGAGAAAGTGAACAGAAAGGAGACCGAAAGGGAATGAAAAATAAATAATGATAGACCAGATGGAAGTAACAGCATCAGCTGCTCATTCAAAGCCCTAAACCCAAACAGCATCATAACTGACTTTTCCTCCTTCATCATCATCATTGCTTGGCGTAGTGCTACTTCCTGCTAACGTTATCTCCTGTGCGTTTTAGGTTTTGAGGGTGCAGCTGTTCCACATGAAAAATCTCTTCAAGACCTGTCGCTTTGCTAAAGAGTAAGATTTTTGTAGTTGTTTTCCTCTTTTTATTTGTGGGTAAAATAATGCTCTTTGCCAGGGAAGACCTGATTTGTTTACCCGGTGTTTTTCCTCAGGGTGCTGGAGCAGTTCGACGGCCTGCCAGGTCACCTGACCGAAGACCTTCATCTCTTCTCACTCAACGACCTCGCCGCTGTGCGCAGCGGAGACCTGGCTCCTCGAATGAAAGAGCTGCTTAAGCTCGGTACCGTGCATGTAGGCGGCTGTGTGGTGAGAAAACCCTCAAAGTTCTGATCGTTCCCTCCTGTGCAGAGTTTATTTAATGGTACCAGGAGCTGATTTCGGACAGCGACTTTAAACCGGGCTCACGATTTTTCATCTTTCTTTGCTCTAGCTGTGTCAGGCGAAGGGCTTTGTGTGCGAGTTCTGCGGCAACGATAAAGACATCATCTTCCCCTTCCAGCTGAGCAAGTGCCAGCGCTGTGAAGGTGAGCCCCCTCCAAGACCCCCCTGCTCCCGCACTTTCTTTCCACTAACCTGGAGAGACTGGAAAATCCCCAACTCTCGTAGACTGGCTAAGGTCCTCTCCAAAGACAGGAGGGAGGGGGAAGGCGGGGAGCGGGAGTTGACGAGTGGAGAGGAGGAAGAGGGGGATGAAAAAGGAGTAGAGTCGAGGGATGTGGCTGAAGTGAAAGACGGTAAAAGAGGGAGAATGACGGCGTTTGCTTCTGGGAAACTGGTTAAGGCTTTTTCCAGGAGTAGGGATAGCTGGGGGGAGCAGGACATGGCAGGGAGCGCAGAGTCGGAGATGGAGAGCGGAGATGGTCGTCGTGTACGCAGCGCAGAGAGAGCTGAACACGCAAGGAGAGAAAAAGTGAATTTATTCAAAGTCCTACAAATAGACAAATTAAAAAAGAGCATCTCGAAACAAGATTTAAGAAGCAGCGACAACGAGATGGGCAGTAGCACGGAGAGTTTAGACGACGCAGGGCGAGAGAAGAGAGGTAAGGGGCTGTCGGGCCTGGCTAGTCGAGTCAGAAATTTCTCAAAAAGAGGGGCGGACGGTGAAAAGGAGACGGAACTGAAAGGGGAAGATGGAAATGGAAAGTCTCTAAAAATATCATCAGAGAGAATAGAAGGAGCGGAGGAGGAAGGAGAAGCTGGAACGGGGGACGAGTCTGAGGCAGCAAAAACAGAGAAATTTACAGTCATGAAGTTACTGAAGTCCCATCAGCTGGCGAGTGTTTTCTCCAGAGGGAGAAGCAAGGGAGAGCAGGATGAAGGTGGGGGTGAGGGTGATGGGAAAAGAGAGATGACTGAGGAAGAGGAGGAGAAAGGCTGTAAACACGCAGCAGTTACAGGACGGGTTACCTGGAGAAGTCGCAAAACCCGCCAAGCCAGGCGAGTGACCAGAGGCAGGAAGGCGAAGAGGAGAGGGGGAGAGGATGAGCGCACAGAGGGAGACGGCAGAGATGATTGTAGCGACGGAGGGGCAGACTGAGAAATGTAGACTTTAAGTTTTCATGTTATTTATATTTTATGCTGGTTTTATTTCCAACACATTTGTTTTGCTTTTTCCTTTTTTTTTTTACTGATGTTGTCTGGGGTATAATGAGACTTTCGGCCTCTTTCTCTCTTTGCTTTGTTTTGGATTTTTATCATTTTAGCTCTTTTTGTTTGTTCCTCTGATGCCGCAGCCTGTTGTTGGGTGACATGCACCGTTTGGTTAAATCCACACATCCTGAACTAAAATGTGGGGTTTTCTGGGAGCGATAGTTGTTTCCTGAATTCCCCACCTCACTCTTAATCATCTTGTGGTGTGATTCTCTTTTACACTCCTTCCTTTCTCCTGTGGTTTTGACTCTTGGCATTAGCCCACTTGGTGGAGGGTGGACGTTTTGGCAGCTATCTGGTGGTGGATGTCTTAGTTTTTGCTCTGGATGTGTTGATGTGGTGCTTTCAGCTCTTCAGTGCGGTTCTGTTCGGGTCTCGGCTGCCGTCTGTCACCTGACAGGGATTGCTGCTAGATGATGTTACCTTAGTGGCACATCACCAGTTACTGTTTACATAGCTGTGCGCTTTGGTCATGAATTTCAGTTTGGACTATTTTTTGTTTGCTGCACATGTTAAGCCTGAGCCAGTGGAGCTTTTCCACAATTTAATTACACCTTAATTCAACTCTGAAGTCAACAGAAATTGAGTTTTTCGTGTAGACTCTCCCTTCAGCTTAGAGGAAAGCCTCAAACTTGTTCTGTGGTATCAGTTTCTCATGTTTTTTATCGGTTTTCTTCATATTGATTGTCACCGTGCAGAGATTTACCAGTGATTGTATTTTATGCCTTTTAGTTGTTGCTGTGTTGCCTTTTATTTAAGTTCCACTTTCATGTCAGCATGAAATAAACATTATTTTTAAATTTGTGTTGGCTGTCATTTCATCAATCCACAGTTTTATTTATGGTTTTATCATGAAAAAAGGTGTTTTCCACCTGATAAAACGTCTAAGTTGACAGACGTGCAGGTCTGGTTTGGTAGAAGACAACGGGTTTGGACACGTTTATGTTGTGGTTCCTCCCAAACCTGCTCCCTCCTATCTGTGTTGCAGTCTTCAAACTCTCTGCCTTTTATACCTCCGCCCCTCGTCACTCCTCCCTGCAGTCTCCCTGCGATTGGTCGCCCTGCCCATGGATCATATCTGATTGTCAGAAAACTGGTTAAACTGGTAGACTGCTGCACTGTTTGCTGTCCTCTCCCTGTAACGGTGTGCTGCAAGTGTGTTGAACTCTGTTATTTCTGCCCTCCTCAGAATGCCACGCTTGTTACCATCGCAGCTGCTTCAGGACGGGGAAAGACTGCCCTCGATGCCGGCGGCTGGCAGAGCGCAGAGAGAGGATGGCGCGCAAAAACATGGAGGAGCAAGAGGATGAGGGGGGCGGGACTTAGCCTCGGTAACAGAGGACCCTCTGGGACGAAGAGCACAATGCGACCATGATTGTAGTCACTGACCATCACAGTTTCTGTTCCAGTCCTCTCAGACCTTCATCGAGGTACCTACCTACTTAAAAAAAAAAAGAAAAAAGCATTATTTTGATCAGATTTCTAGATCTGAAGGTTTTAACTACAACACTTGTAAAGAGGAGCACGGCTACTGTTGATTTCTGAGATTAACATTTTCTCTACGCCCCTGTCAGACATGCACTTTACCTTTTGTGAATGAGTCCTGCTTGAGGAATATTGTGTGATCACTGCATAGAAATCGTATTATGTTTTTTTTCTATTATTTGGAAATTATTTAACTGGATTAATTGTTGAAATCTTTCTGTATTTCTTTAAAAAAACATTTGACATGGGCTCACCAGCGTGTTCTTGCTCTTTACCTAACTATTTGATTGAATTTTCTGTTGTAAGAAAACATTAACGCCTGGGATTGCCACTAAAAGAAATGGGTGCTGACAGTAATTCATTTTTTCTGAAGTTTAACTTTCAAACTGAACCAGTAGTCTCACTTATTCTCCTACCCTTTCTTCTTCTTTTCTTTTTTTTAATTATACCTCCCACATGTCTTTAGCAGAGCTGAAACATTCCTTAACAAGCAGAGCTGCTCTGTGTGGTCAAACCTGCTGCCTTCTACAGTTATTCAGCGATGTCCATTTTGCAGTTTCACATGCAACAAGAGCCAAAGACTGTCTAAATTCATCAGCACTTGTGAATTGTGGTGTTTGTGTAAAACTAGACTAAACAAGTCTGATGCTTCTCCTTCGTTGCATCGGCTGGAAGATACTTGGACCAAAATGCTTGGGTGATTTTTACTGACTTGGCTGGAGTTTGGTTTTGTGATCTGAACTGAGAGAATGAAAGCAGAAATTTAACAAGTTAAGATTTTGATTAATACTGCATTAGAATAATCTTGTCAGCTCTTTTAATCTGAATATTCTGAAGATATTTAACCTTGTTTTTTTTTCTTCTTGTCCTTTGTGTTTCCCTTTTTAAGTATATATTTTTAAGCCACATTTTTGTGCCTCTGGGACCAATGATCTTAGACTGACTGAGGAGTTTAACAGGAAAGCTGACTTTGCAGGACTGGATTTGAGGCGTCTGCGTCAGTGTTGGAAATATTTTAAATGAAACTGCAAATGCTTTTTTTGTGCTGCTTTGTGTGAGTGTGGTTACTGAAGTTCACTGTGGAGATGAGCGGGTGTGTGAGTGCATGTGTACCTACTGTGCTTGCAGCCATGCACAAATGGTTTGCACTAGCCTAATCAGCACTTAGCTGTTTGTCCGATGAATTGCACTGATCCTTTGTTTTTGTTGGGATGGAGCTTGGATGTCACTTTTTTGGGCTGTTTTCGGATGTTCCTTTGACAAACATGAACCGTCACTATTTCTGTGATGAAGTCCCTGTCATCTGGGTTGCACGACATTTTGAGGGGTTTCAGTCCAACATGATATTTGAAATAATCTTTTTTTGTTGTACAACTTTCAGCAGATTCAGCCGCTGCAGAGAATATGGTTCCCAGCCTTTTCGGATTTATACCTCTTAACAACATTTTGCATGTTTTCATCACATTTGTGAGTCTGTGTCACATTTAGGTGACTCGGTCCTCTGAAAATTACACCTGGTGGATTTTTTAAATTTTCTTTTTTGCCAAGATCATCTTCTGTTGAAGCAGCCGGTTCTCTTATGCAAAGTTTTTTTTGTTTTGCTTGTGCTTCATTTTAGGACTTAACATCAAGTCATAATCAGTGGTTTAGTAATTCTTTGATATTTAATGAAAGAAAACAAAGGAATAAAACCCATATTAGAAAATTTGTCCTAACCTTTAATCCCAAGTATGAGTCCATGTCCAAATTTTGTGATAAAATAAGCAGCGGAGCTTCATAAAATTTCTACTGAACAGAGGCAAACCCCCATAAGATGAATCCATGACACACTCATACACTGAGTTCCCACGAGTAGAAGCTATGCCCATGTTTTTAGTTTATTTTAAACAACTGAACAAAGTAACCAATTCTGAAAAACCTCTTGAGCTCAGCTATTTGTCCTTGGACTGCCTTCATGGAAGAGTGATGAGGTTTTAAGTGCACTACAGAGTTAAATGTCCATTGTTAAACGTGTTAATTATTACTATGGTTATGTCTTGATTTGCTTTGACTTTGTAATTATGTTAATAATAAATGACTGGCAAGACTGTTAACAAGTGTCTGAGTTAATGAGACCATTTGCTTTATCGTATATGAATGGCTGAAGTTTAATTATTGTAGTTATTCACAAATATGCTGTTTATCTGGATACATTTGTAAGTCATTTTTGTACAGCTCTTTGTACAGTTTAAGCAGCATAAAACACGAGCTTTAGCTCAGTTTATGTAAGAAGAGGTAAAAGCAGCATTCTCTTATTGGTGATAAGCTACGTCTTTGTGTTTGGGAAATAGAAGCTGTTGAAAGAAACACTCCTTTTATCAGCTCACTGACGTGCTGGAAGGTTCTGGATTTAAACCAGCAGAGAAAAGAAAAGTAGACAATAAAAGCCGTTCTGATGTGGTATAAACCTTGTTTGGCAGCCTATTCTGTAGATGACCTGCTTCAGTTTAAAAAAGAAATTACAAAAGTAGTCCAATGACTCCGTTACATGGACAGTGCAACCAGGGTGCACATTTGTGCCATCTAGTGGTGATATTGCAATTTTGTTTGCTTATAGCGTTTCATATTTCTAACTAGCTAAAATCTGTTGGTTTATCAAACAAGTTTCCTGACAGAGTATCCCATGTTTTCAGTGCAGGGAACACAGAGTTACTGAAGGCTTGTGTTTGTTCAGCTGTCACGCTTCATTGAAATGCAAAGATTTAAATCTGGCTTATTAACTCAATGTTCTAGACTTATTGAACAAAAACAAAGTCGACCTTATCTGAACAGCACTCCACTTTTTTTTTTTGGAAGTGCAACTTTGCTGAATAGCTTTACAAAATATCTGTGTGTGAGCTTGTTCTGGTTTTTTTACATAGAGTGGTTTGTCAGGTCTAAATGTAAACAAAAAAGTCTGGGAGAAGTGATGTTTTCAGGTAAGCATTTGAATGTAAGTTGAGTGGATCTTTAGTGTATGAGATCTACTTTTACAGGAGAAAAAGTAAGCACACAAAGCTACTGTGCTCATTGCTGCTGTGATTTTTCCAGCAATGATTCCAGGTTTTTCTTCGTTCAGTGTTTTTTTTTTTTACAAGGTCTGTTCAGACATTTATTAGTCTTATTTACCTTATTAAACAATTTAAACATGCAAGCCGTCAACATGCTTGACGGCTGCTGTAAATGCTTTGAGATTCTCAGTACCAGATTTCAGTTGTTGACTCGGCACGCAGTAGTCGACCAATATGGAATAAAATACACATGAGAGGCACAGACAGAAGTAAGACTTCAACATTTTTATTCCAAATTTAAAAAAGGCTGATGGTTTGATTTGAAAGAATTTTCCAGGAATGAAAATCCCTTTCCTCACTAAGGTAATCATCAGAGTAGCACAGCAAGTGAACATAAGAAAGAAGAAAGCATGATTCCAGTAATGTTCCCATAAATCAAGCTGCGTAGTTGTTGTTCCATGTCCAGATACTGATGATGGTGATGAAGCTCGCAACGATGAAGAGGATGTACAGACCGAACAGCAGGCGGTCTATCACGATCCCGATCATCTGCCATTCCTGCGCGGTGTCGGATCCGCGGAAGTATTTGTCCACCTGCAGACGGATGGCTGTGAGATCTCTGCTCAGCTTCCTCAGCTCCTCCAGGCTCGGCTCGGGTGGGCCCGGGGTGACTGCAGGGGGCTTTATCGGATCATCTGGCATCTTTTGATGCTGACCTCCTGAGACGCTCGAGCTGGTGTCAGTTTCAGGATCTGTCAAATACAAAGTGTTTCACTTTTTTTGTACTTTTAGTCCATAAAATGTCATGATTAACTTTTCTTATCTGTGCATGATTTTCTCTTGTTTACATTGCCTTTGCATTTAAAGTTGTGTACCTTTGACGCGTGGGTTGAAGAAGACTGTGACTCGGTTGCTCTTTTTCTTTGGAGGCAGACACACAACAACCGCTAAGTAACGCAGCACGAGGACGCTGAGCCAGTGGGGCACCGCGCTGTACTGGCTGGAGCTGAACTGGATGCTCGTGATGAAGACCGTCTCCAGCAGGCTGGCCACCATTAGAGCCAGGCTGATGGAGAAAAATACATCTGCAGCAACAGGAAGAGGATTCAATACATTGCTCATGGGCTCACACACTCACTTTTGATTATAAATAACCTGTTCACTTTCATTTTCTTTCAGTCCTGATAGGAAAAGGATGTTGACATTGTAACTGGAAAAACCTGCTGCTCATCTGCTTGTGGTCATGTGTCTGATACTCAAAACAGAGCATAAAAAAAGACAGCAAATCTGTTTTCTTTGGGGTGGAGTTGCTTTGGATTTAAAGTAAGTTGTAAGTCTTAGGTAAAAAAAAAAAGAAATCCTGTTTTTCAGTCCTCTTTTTCAAAAGTCATGAGAGTGACCATCTGTCTCCATCCAATCTTCTGCATACATCCAACTAAGTTCATTTGTTTTTCTTTTTTTTAACTACATGCATACGTTTTATCTTTGCTGTTTTAGACCTTCTGCCTGGTAGTTTCAACTAAAGCAGCTTCTATCAATAAAAAAAAATCATCATTTCTCCTCTGAATGTCCCCAAACCCTCGTAGTCTGGCCTCTCTGACTATGTCTCCAAAAGATCTCTCTCTGATGCACTCATTCCTGATTCCGTCCATCCTCGTCCCTTTCTCCAGACCCTACAACACCGCTGGTTTCACCCTCCTCTTTTAAACCTTTTTCAATGATTTTTGCTTAAACTCTTTACTTGTACATCAGACTTTTCTCCCCACAGCTTTTCCAATCAGCTCAAACCTCATCGCCTCTTTTGCAACACTTCATTCTGGACTGATGATAAGAAAGTACAACCCTCCGCTTTCTTTGTTTTTATTCAGAGTGCAGAAAATAAAAGAACTGCTACACAGAAGAAATTTTTCCTTCTTAAAATCTAAACGATTACACCTTGTAGTTTTGGTTGAATCTACTTTGATTCTGAGATGTGAGGCTTCTTTTTTCATCCGAACAGCATCACATTATAATTCCTTTTTCTTTTGTCTCCTGCTTTATCTCTTTTTGCTATTTATTTGTGCTGGTTTGAAGCAAATTTATGCGGATTTTCTAATTTCTTACATCAGTGTTTCAAGTGATATGGGTCTGTGCTGTCATTACATCTCTTTGCAGCTCTTTCCATGTGTGGCTGCTCCTGTTGTCTGCAGGTTTGATCAGTTTGACATTTTGTTGTTTTTTCCACCTGTTAATTCTTCATTTATTCGCTCTTTGCTAATTTTTGTCTACCTTTCACCCATGACTAAACTTGTTATTGCGTCATTCCTTTTCGTTTCTTCAAAATGATTTTGTGCCTCGCTGTCCATTTCTCATTCATTTTTACATGTTTGTGGTTGTTTTGTGTGCATCCTTGCTGAAACTTTTTGGGCTCCTGAATCCAAAATAAAAGCTGTTATGATCTTTCACTTCAACCTTCTGTGGGACAGATTTGACAGGAGTCACTCACTGATGAGAGGAGTGGTCTCTCCTGTGATGGGCAGCAAGTCGTTCATGATGAGCAGGAACACGGTGTAGCCCAGGATGAGGGTCATCTTAAAGGAGGATCTGTCCACACCCGCTGGAGGAAGAAAGAAGCTGAAGAGGTCCACGGCGATGAGGAAGCAGCTGGGGATCAGGAGGTTCACCACGTACAGCAGCGGTCTGCGTCGCAGGGAGAGCTGAAGAAGAGACACGCACCTGTGAATCTTTCTGTTTTACTCATCTCCACCTTCACTAAGCGCTCTATATTCGTCCTTTTGGTTGCGTTTAGTTTCCTGCTGGGCCTTAAGGTCGCTGATTACTGCTCTTAGCGGCTGGATTTCTACTTTTTGAATCTCTAATCTTGTGATTTTGATATTTGAAATGTTGTAATTACATTCTGATCTACATGCATCGTCACAACAAACATAAAGATCTGTGGGTGGTGTCAGCCCTATGCAGCTTTCATGAGGTGCAGAAATAACATAAGATACACAATAGTTGTTGATTAGCTCTTCAGTAGAACAAAGAGAAGGAGTGATGAAACTTACAAAGTATGTGATCTCAGAGTAGCTTCCGACACTTAACTCTAGTCTGGACTGATCAACGTTGATACTTATGAGCTCCCACTCCCCTTTGGTCTTCAGCACATCTTTGGACTCATCAAACATTTCCTCCTCAGTGACGCCTTGAATCATCCTTATGTCAGTAGCTTGGGTAAAATTTGTTATCACAGTTACATTAATCGAAGTGTTGTCAAAGCATTTTGTAAAATGTTTATCTTTCTTGTTTTGAATGATATAAGAATGTTGTATGTTGTCTCAGTAAAACAAAACTACAGATTTCGTGAAATGTTCTGATTAAGAAACAGTCCCACCTTTCAAATATCAAACTTGTGGAGAAATCTTTCGCATTCATTTCGCTTACCAAAGTGTAGGTATGAGCCAAAGGTCAGTGTGCAGTTTTGGATATCAAAGGGAAAAGTGTAGATTCCCATCTGGCATGAAGTGACCACCTTGACTGGCCTATCATCGTATACGTGACCTGTGCTGTCTAAGTAGACATAGGGAGTGTTGGGAGGCCTGTCCACATCTATGCTGGAACCAGAAGAAAAAATGTCAGTCAATTACTGATTTAATATTTTATTGTAATAGCAGATAATAGTATAAAACTTTCTTAATTAAGATACTTTACAGAATTATTGTACTGTTTGTCCATAACAAGTGTCATATTGTTTTTTTGATTTTGGACCAACGTTCCCAGAAAGCACCATCACGATTTGAACTTACAGCTCTGAGATGGTGATGTCTGGAACCCAAAGCTTTTCCCGAGGAACAGAAACTCTGTCAGCTCCACACTCCTCTTTGTCCCAGCTCAGTCCTGCTATATTCCACTCCTGTGTCATGACAAACAAAAATAATGAGATGTACAGCTTGGAAAACCCTTCATTAACTTCAACTAACAAGTAAATACTTCACGATCAATGCTAAATTATGCAATTCCAATTTTTTTTAGACATAACATAAAGTATAATCTTTATAAATATGCAGCGATTCATTTAACAACAAAACTACTTAGCATTGGCTTATCATGGAACAAACAAAACTGATTCTACTAACAAGTTGAAGTTACAGAATTGTCACATAATTAAAAGAAGTTAATCACATGTTGCTATAATGCACTATGAAAAGCATACCAGGACTTGCCATAACACTGTAGTCAGGGTTTGGGACTTTTCATCCTATAAATTAAAGAAATTTTAAATGAATTCAATATAAATAATGTGTAAAACCAAAGATTTGATATAGAAAACAGAGGTCACTGAGAGTCACTGATTCTGAAAACAAGAAGCAGATAATAAAATGATTGCAAAGTTAAGTAACGTATCTATGTCCACTCAGTGAAAACGTTGAAAATGCAGGCCGTATAGACTCACCACTCCTAAAATTCCGGCCACAGTGATAGAGATCGTGATGCTAATTGGGCTTGAAAAATTGTTTACAGGGCGGACCAGAGTTTTTGGGAATACTTTTTTCTCAAGTTCCTCAAACAGGGAGTCAGGAGTTGGGCTTGTGCAGTTCAGGGCCACCACAGACCCTTTTAATAAAAAAAAAGAAACATCAATTAGAGAAGCACAAGAAAATATTGACAATATATTTCATGTCAACATGTTTTGTGAGAAATTAGAGAGTACATTATGTTATGTAACAACAGCTCAGTCACACATCTTTATATTTCAGAAATCTTAAAATTCAAAGGAAGAAAAGTATCTTATTATCTTACCTTGAAGGAGCGTGACGATGAAGATGATAAAGACTTCAACATGTTTTACATCTGCCATCTTCAGTGTCTGTAAAACCTTGATATCTCTTATGTGAAGTCTGCCGTCTGCCCCATCAGAAGAAGATCGTCTGTCAGATGAATTCATCAGGGAGTATCAACTCCTCAGGAGCTAATATTGACTTAGCAACCTGAGCCACTGGATCTTGACTTCTGCCTAATTCGTCTGTAGTTGCGTGCAAAAGATTCACACATCTGCTTACTGTGTTTGTATAACAAATGTCTGGATATACAAATGCTTTTTAAAAACGCTTTAAGTGTATTTGAATCATGTAAACAAAAAGGTAAAAACAAGGATACTTCACTATTGGTGAGGATATTTATTTTAGTAATTAATGGTGCAAGCAACATTTTCATTTTCTTTATGTGGTGATGAGAAAATTAAAGATTGTTGTGAAGGGGACCTGGCACTTCCTGTAAGCTCCACCCCCAGTAGAATGATGTGAACATAACTTATTTATTTATTTTATTTATTTTTAACCAAAGTCATATTTCATTTGTCTATCTTATGTTATATAGTCTCATAATGCCCATCAATGGGGAATTATATGCAACAGATAAATGTAAATTGCTAATGAGAGATACACAGATAAAACAAGTTGATCACAAAAACCAGACACATAATTTATTACTATATCGTTAATCTCCAGTTAATTCAGTAAAGTGTGATCTCTGATATGCTGACATGTGAAACGCATTCCTACTATATGATACCAGAATAATAGTAAACATCATCAATGGTTGAATATTTTACAGGCTTATATGTAAAACCATTGCACTCCATTCATTTTGGTTCATTCTTTTAGACCCGTGCAGTTATGAAGGGCTGATCCAGATGCACCACATGGTGATGATCACCATGGCGTAGCAGCTGATAAGCAGCAGGTAAACACGGAAAAGCAAGTAGTCAAGGACATATCCCACGTGACACCACTGGTCCTGCAGCTCACTCTCCTTCTGCAGGGAGGTGAGGTGAGCGCGGAGATCCTTCAGGTACTGACAGATCTGCTGCAGCTCTGGCAGAGACACTGCGCCTAAAGATTGACCTTGTTGAAAAGAGAAAAATCATATTTAATTTTTTTAAGTTAGTGAAACACATACAGTATATTTCCCTTTCCTGACTGATTACCTCCATTACTGGTTGGGGACCTGTCAGGTGACTGGCTGACTGGTTGGCTGACTGGTTGGATGGTCCACGGTGCTGAGCCTCCGTTCGAGTTTTCAGGCTTATCTTCCTGCACTTTGGAAGGTGTTGGCACATCTTCAGGCCAGCGGTAGCAGATCAGATTCGCTATGTGCTTGAGGATAACCACTCTAACCCAGTTTGGTACTTCTTGGTACTTCATGGAGTTGTGATGGAGGACGTTGGTGATGATGACTGTCTCCAGTAGACTGATGACCATGAGAGCCAAACACACAGAGAAATAGATACCTGGAATACAGATGAATTCATACATGAGTGGTTGGTCAGATAGAAATATTTCTTGTGAATAAAGCACTTAGATTTTCATTTTTTGTAACATTTTTTTAATCTTTCTTATCTAAATGGTAATTTTTTTCCAGTTCATAGCTCAGTTCATACCAGTAGGCACATGACATCAACACCTCTGACCTATAATGGGCGTGCCGTTTGCCGTGCTAGGCAGCAGGTCGTTCATGATGAGCAGGAAGACAGTGTAGCCCAGGATGAGAGTCATTTTGAAGGAGGCGCGGTCGACACTGTGGGGGGGCAGGTAGAAGGACAAGATGTCAATTAGCATGAGGAAGGAGCTGGGGATCAGCAGGTTGACCACGTAGAGCGCTGGACGCCGCTTTATCACCACCTAGGGAAGAAGATAAATACATACATTTGAGGTGCTAACTCGTATCTGTGCATGTTTCATTCATTTTTGCATGAGTAGAAGTTAGACATTTAGTTAACATAGGGTTTGTCCGGACCCAGAAAGTTATGATGTCCCATTCATCGACCCCAAACTGCAGAATTGATGTTTCGCCCAGTATGTCCACTAGTTCCCACTCTCCACTGGCTTCCAGGTAACGCTTTGAGTTTCCAGACATCTCTTTGAATGTCAGAGCTGGACTCACTCTCACATCGCGTACTACGAAAAAGAAGAACAGCAAGACGGAAAATAGGTCAGTCAGTGTTATATTCTACATAAGAAAGCTGAAGTCATGATTTAGTTTTCTCTTTCTTCTTTAACATTAGTCATTTTTCTAACTTGTCTAACTAGTTTGTCAGCTAATTTGTCGAAGCCAGTCAAAAATTATTATATTTGTCTAAATGGTAAGAAAGCTTTTCTTACTGGTGTGCATGTAGGAGCCAAATGTAAAGGTGCAATTCTGCACATCGAACGGAAAACTAAAGATCTCCAGGTTGCAGGCTGAGACAAGACGCAGCATCCTGTCCCAGCGGATAACACCCGTGTGGTTCACATAGACATAAGGACACGCCTGGGACACATCATCGTCCACACTTGAGGGGGGCAGTTAGTTAGAGAAATGACAAGAAAGACTATTATTCAGAGAAAGTCTGTTTTAACAAATATAAAATTAACATCTAAGTCCTGAAATAACAACAATAATGAAAATATTGATTACTAAAAAAAATGGCCAAGCTACAACTTTCTCTATTGTCATATTATCAGTCCTCAAGGTCGTGATCCTAATTTAGCTGGGACCTTCAGATCTTTGGCTTTGTCCCTGGCCTGGGCCTGACTCTCAGTCTACTGTGCAACCAGTGTGAAACATCACTGAAGCTCAAGCTGTTTTTATTACCTGCGTTTATGTACCAGCACATATTTAACATTTACATTGTGTGCATAAGATCATCACCCATAAAAGTATTTACAGCTGAAGAACTTACAACTCATACACAATGATGTCTGGAGACCACAGCTCTTTCACAGGGAGAGAAATCCTGCTGACTCCATCGCACTCATCTGGGTTCCACTCCAGGAACTCATTGTGCCAAAACTGCAGCAAGTTAACCAGATTCACTCTTCCAACATATCTGAAAGTCTTTTCTGTTCAAAATCTCTCAATTTGTGTCGGATTAGATTTCATGACAGTGTAATGTGTGTAATAGTAATACTCACAAGTCTTAACCACAAGAATGTAGTGAGTATCTGGGCTTTTTCATTCTGAAATACAGTGAACAACAGAGAACTGTCAGCCAATGAAGACTTCAGCCCCTCAAACATTTTTGAGGTAAATTTCCTAAAGAAACTCACCACCCCAAGGACTGCGTACAGGGTGAAGGAAATGTTGGCAATCGTGGGGTTACTGAGGTTTATCGCCGGTCTGAAGGGTTGAAGGTCAAATACAGCCTGCATGGACTCATAAGTCGGACCACCACTGTGGCCTTCTTTACAAGTCAGTTTGCCTCGACATACAGACACTGAGCACAAACATAAACTTGGTAAAAAAATGTTTACCCCAAATTTAATTTCAGTTTTCTTATGATCAAGTTTTTTTCAGCAAAATCTAAAACCTTGCAAAAAACCTACAAACTTTCGCAATAAAACAGTGTAATGATAAAGTACGCTTCAATAAGTTGAAAGTTTAGCTCAATTTCAATTCAAAGCTAAACAGAACATGTAAAACTTACAAAACAGAAAAGACTAAATCAGCATTTTTTGTATGCTTTCATCCTCGAACAGGAAGGATGATGCTGTCCAGCAAAGACGAATCCACTTAGATTTGGAAGATAATCAATAAACATGAAAGGTGAATATAAACCAGGTTAACATTACCTGACAGAAAGAGTAACACTGTGATGAAGCCGAAACTCTGCTGAGACACAGTCATGCTGGAAGATTCTTACATGTACTTATGAAATGTTCTCCACGGCCAAATGTCCTCCAAAGTTCCTCTTAATAGTCTGCATGCACACACATGCGTACATCTCTGCTATACCTCAAGGGACATAAACATTTATTAAGTCCCAGTGGACACTATTTCCACTGGGAAACAACTGCACCACATTACAAATCACAGCTCAAAGCATAATCCTAACCAAACCTTAACTTCAAAGCAAATCGCTGAGATTAGTTTGTCTTAAGGAAATATATGATTTAACAGGGTTTGGAATTCTGTTATATACAATGTTGATGATTTACTCAAAGGTCAATGTGCATTCACTTCCCCAGATAAACTTATTTTCTATCAAGAGTTTCCCCCAACATTTATACCACAAACTGCTTCGGGTGGGTTACTATCATCAATGTGTGAGTACATTTAGTCCACCTGAACTGAAATAAACAGAAACAAAAAAATGAAACTCAAATGAAAAACAACCCCAGAGCATCACAGAGCTTGTTGTTTAACACCTGCAGTGATCATTCACGCATTTTATTTTTCAGCACCTCTACCTGTGGGAGATACCGTCTGTTCCATTACCCAGCTTTGTGTACTCTTTTTTTCACAAGAATAGACTTCGATACAGCACATCACTACGCTTTAGGCCATGATAATTGTGTGGTAAATGTCACACATCTTTCTTCTAACAGGTTTGACACATTAGTTATCATAATAGCTTTGAAAATCTAAGCTTGAATTAACTTAACACTTGTCTGTAGTTTATGTTTGTGGGTTTGTGTGTCCTCGTCAAACACTGGAAGCACACACCTACAGAGAGCTCAAATATGTTTTTTTTGTATCAAACACAATGAAAACAGTGTGTTGGAAAACTTTATTGACTGGTCCCATAAAATGTATCCATGCTTTTTTCCCATTTGAATAAATGTATAATTAACTTACACACAAGAGACTATTTCCAAAGAGATAACACACAACCAAGTGAAGGAGCATCTCAACTCCAACTATCCATGATTAGTGGTATTTACTTTTTATAAGCTGTGTTCTCTTAGAAGTCTAACTAAAAATTAATTGGACGATATTTACTGTATATAACTGGGTGGTAATCTTAACTTGCATATCACACATAAAGCGGGTGGTAAACAGCATCAGGACCAAACAAAACAAAGCATAACATCCTATAGGAGATCTTTAATAATATATATGATTTTTTTTATTGTCTTCAGCAAAGATTCTGCTAAAAAACATGTTTTAAGGACTTCTTCCTTACTTTAGATGTAAGATTACTTGTAACATGAATGACAGGAAGTGTCCTGGTAGACTATTATTTTCAATTGCTCCATGGGAACAAATAATGATTCTTTGAATAGAATTGAAAGTGAACTGAGATATTTCCAGAAGAGGGTTCAGCTGCCCACTTGTTAAAGAAGGACTCTTGTTGCTTTCAAAATGTGCAGTGTTCAGCATCTCCATTTCTTTGCCCATATCGGTACAAACCTAAAACAGGACAATAAAATAACCACCACCACATGAAATGAACAAAGGAGATAGATGAGAGATATTGGACATAATACATACAATGAAATCAGGGTGTATGGTAGGAGTTCACCCAGATGATAATGATGGTGATGAAGCTGACTACAAGGAAGAGGAGATAAAGGATGAACAGTAGGCGGTCTATGACTAAACCGATCTGGATCCAGTCCTCTGTGCTGGGGCTTCTTTTCAGCTGCTGGACCACCTGCAGGTGGATGGCTTGGAGATCCTTGTTCAGGTTCCTCAGCACCTGCAGGGTCTTTTCCTCATTCAGCGGCTTCTTCTGCTCTAAAGCCTCATTGTCTTTAGCTGGTAGAGAGGAGTCGCTCATTTCTGTTGCAAAGTAAACAAACCGTGAGGTGACTGAAAATGTAAGGGCTTATATCAACTTGAAAGCTGCTGAATGAGTGAAAATCAAATCCTTGGTGTGTAACTACCTTGAGCATCAGGATTTGGGAGCACTATGTCCACTTCTCTTGGCTTTGGAGGAAGCCATACAATTCGTCCCAAAACATGAAGAACAAACACTCTGAGCCAGCGAGGGGGTGGATCATAGTGAGCTGAGCCACACAGCAGGTTGGTAATGAAGATGGTCTGCAGCAGACTGGTGACCATCATAGCCAGGCAAAGAGACAAGAACACGTCTGGAAAAATAACAATGTTAAGATATAAGATATAAAAACAAATCTAAGAATGAAAGGATATCATAACTTCATATAATACTTTTTTGCAAATTAAACAGTTAATAATGAAAGAAAGAACAAAAGCATGAACAGAAGTAAACTGGTTAGCATAGCTCAGTTTCACTAGAGTGTGTCCACATGTAACATTATGATACATCCATGTAAGAAACTGTCAAATAGAACCGTCTTCAGTAACATTTTACAATAATGGTAAAGATCATATGCTTAACTAATGCTTAATTCATCATGAATTAATGCATTATGTAATGCAGGATTTATCATTACTTCCTGCTGCTCGTCATGAACTAATGATGATCTCAATGTAAGTTTTGATGATTATTTCATACTTAATAGATTATATGTTGATTAATATTACTTCATTAATTCATTCATGTCAACAAAGATTTATGTTTACCCTCAAGTAAAGTCACATCACATTCACCATGAAGTAACATGTAGTTCATTCCTAAGTTACAGTTAAGGAAGTGTTTAACAAGTTGTGTCTCTTGAAACAAAACATAAAAAATTAATCCAAGTTAATTTCTGATATTTTGTTTATACATATATCTTGAAGTCATTATTAAGTAATAATGAATTCTTAATGAGTGGTGATGAACTTGTGAATGAGCATCATGCGCCATTCATTTAGACATAAGTACAACTATGATACCACTGCATGTCTCAGAAGCCTACATGGTTAGTTAATGATGACGGTTTTCATCCAGTTGAGGCTGTTGCAGCCTCAGGACAAAAATTATTAGTTTGTTTACTGGCAAATTTGTTAACATGAATAAATTAATTAAGTAATGTCCATCAACTTATGATCTATTAAGTATCAAGTAATCATCAAAATCTACATTGAGATCATCATTAGTTCATGATGAGCAGCAGGAACTAATGATGAATCCTGCATTACATAATGCATTAATTCATGATGAATTAAGCATTAGTTAAGCATATGATCTTTACCCTTATTCTAAAGTGTTACCCCATATTCCTAGGTGGTTGTTTTTGTGTAAGACGGCATGAATCAAAATAACAAACTGAGCTAACATTGTGAGGAAGCTGGAGTACCTGGAGAGGAACCGCACATACACATGAGAAACAGGTGTTAAACTGGAACTTCAGCTCAGCTGCTAGCATCTTAACACTTAACCAGCCAGCTCGCACTTCTTCTTTTAAAAGCTGAATGTGTCATCATGCTCCAAATAACTAGAACATTTTGTGCTGTGACCAAACAAAACTGTAACATTCTCAGTATGTTGAGTGAAATCCAAAACAAACCAAAAGATTTATTGTATACTGACTTATGAGCGGTATGGTGTTTCCTGTGATGGGCAGCAGGTCGTTTGTACTAAGCAGGAAGACGGTGTAGCCCAGGACGAGGGTCATCTTGAACAAGGACCGGTCAATGTCTTGGGCGGGCAACATAAAGCTGAAGAGGTCCACTGTGATGAGGAAACCGCTGGGGATCAGGAGGTTCACCACGTACAACATAGCATTGCGTCGAATAGAAATCTGCAGCAGAGTTGAAATAAAGATATTTTGCTGTTTTTTTTATTCTTGAAAATAACAAAATACACTCCTTAGTATTGTCTCATAGTAAATTTGTTGTCTTGCTCACATCTTGAACATACATCTGTATAATAATCCAAATTGTTTTTATGTAAGAAAAGATAAAATGGCAGAGGATCAAACTTGCAATGTCTTACAAAGAAACGTATCTCGTCATATTCTTCTCCCAATGCGGTTGGAAAGACAGTTTTCCTTGCATTAATTCCAATTAACTCCCATTCACCCATAGTTGACATCACTCGTTTAGACTTATCAAATATTTCCTCAGGAGAATTTCCAAGCACCAGCTGTATGTTATTGGCTGAAAGAGATGAAATCAACATTTTGGGTTAGACAAATCTGCAATAAAAACTCATTGCAATAAAAACTGGATTCCTCAGTTTATTGAAGGGAGGAGAATCAGAGATGCTCCTTTACAGTTTCTCATACTTACAAGTGTGTATGTATGAGTTGAAGCTGAATGTGCAGTTCTGAGTGTCAAATGGAAACAAATAGATGTTAAGATTGCAGGAGCTGACGACTCTGACAGGCTGTTCATCGAAAACAAAGCCGTCAGAATTAAGGTAGGTGTATGGGACGAACGGAGCAGAGTTTTCCTCCATGCTGTGGGACATTAGAGATAGTTAGTTTAACGATTACATAGTTCCTTTTGTAGCATACATCGTCCCAGGATTAATCAAATAACTTTGGGATTAAACTATTTTTCATCTTTCTTCAAGGACTGTGAGATCAAGTGTCATCTGAAACCCCAGTTCATTCCTCCCCCTC
>JAVQJG010299372.1:0-56148 GCA_036024015.1 Craterocephalus amniculus | reverse complement strand
CCCGGTAAATATGCTTATGTGGTTTGCTCATTCCCATGACCTCGTACTATGTATATGGAACAATGTTTTAAAATGCAGCAAGGCAACGGTCTGCTGAAAGTGGCGGTTACTCCGTCACATTTTTCATTAACAAACTGGCTTTAAGCAGAATTATCTCCACTCTATGTTCTCCAGGGTTTATTCAAAGACTGGAAAGTCTAATTCATGCTTTTAGCCAAATAAGTTAGCTTAAGTGCTCCATCTGACAGCAGCAGCTAATTTCTCCTGAGCGGAGCTGGTAAATATTAAGAAGAGTTGTTGAAGAATGTCTGATTTGCTTAGCTTGTAATGAAAGTTAATGACTTGGACCTGAATTCCAGTGTATGCTTGATGTATCTTCTCAAGCTTGGCAGGACAACAGCACAAAGCCTGACTGGATCTGTGGTGAAGCATTTCAGCCAAACAAATCAACTGGCATGGGGGGGCCCTTGTATCAGAGAAATTATCATTATGTCCATGTCCTCATGTGGAATATCTTTTATAATGACTCGAGCCACACTTGAGCATCATCCTGACTTCATAACATGATTAAAATCAGGTGAAAGTGTCTCTGAGCTGATTGCAGTCACAGATACTTATAAGCTGCTAATCACAGTAGACAAACTACAGGTGGAATAACACCATTTGTTTTCATGATCTTCTCCAAGAGGATTTTAAGAGAAAGAGCCTGTTTAGCATGCTTAACATAAAGCTACAATTTCAGAGGATTAAACCATACAATTATTGAGATTTTTTCCTTTTTATTCAGTGGTGGGCCACCATTTAAAAAAAAAAACTCAACAACTTTAATCCTAATTCACGGCCTCTCCAAAGCCCTGTACTAAGTCTGTCTAACTTTATGTATTTATCATTCTCAAGGGAATATAGATTGAGCTAAAACACTAAAACGTTACCGTCAGACTTTTAATGTTACTTTAATGCATTTTTACCCCATACGGTTAATATGAGCAGCAGTATTTTTTCTATGCTCCTATATTACCAATCTCACATATGTAGCACTGGCTGTTGTCAAAAGATGACGATGGTAGTGGTGGTGATGATGAATTTAACATGTGACCACATGTGCAAACATGTGGTTTTAGAATGTTTTATGTGGTTGACACATGTGATTCACATTAAGAACATGTGCCAACTCGCAGATAACACATGAATCACATGTATGCTCATGTGGATCACAAATGAAGAACATTTGAATCTCATGTCAATCACATGGTATCAACATGTTCTTGTGGATAACGTGTAATAATCTATGTTTGCACATATGCATGTGCAGCAAACATGGAGCACATGTGACTTTTCTTCTAAGGGACTGGGTTTTACCTTTGTAAGGCAGGATTTAAATGGATGCTATGCTGTACAATTATAGGTGAGCCTGACATTTGGAATTATTGTGTTAATCAATTAAGACATCAGAAACCCTCTCAAATCAGAAGTTTGATTGGCTCATGCCTCAACTGCTACTTCAAATGTTGAGTGTTTTCACCTTTTTTTACCCCACGAAAACCAAAGCAGCAGACCTGAATCCCTCCACTGAAAAATCAGAATTATTTATGCCTTTTGCATGGACAAAAGCTGTACAGAGTAAAAGTATTTAACCCTAAGTCCTTATCTTTACTAGGTTTAATCACAGAAATCACATTTAATGATTGTTAACTTAGCTTTTGCCAGAGATTTTGAAGCAAACAAACAAACAAACAAAAAAATAATGCATATTCTTGCTCATCTGTGTAATGTTGAATATGGGATGGACTGAAACAAAGACAGGCCCAGGAAATTGGTCCTGGTCAGCCCTCCAACTAGACATGCCTTGCTCAAAAGATCAGACTTGTTTGCTTTGATGGATTAATGGAATGGTTTTATAGTTTATAAAAGTTATATTCTTGTGAAAGGGTATTAAAAAGTTTTAGATTAGATTGTTGTTGTCCAGAGACATTCACTGTATTTTTACAGAAACCCAGAAGTAACACTGGCACTGGAGCAGGTACATACTTTGCCAAGGTGCTGAAAGGTAAATACATTTATAGTGCTGAATGCTAAAATATCCAATAAACTGAATATTTGGAACCCCAATAACATCTGTTGAATATCAGAAATTACATTAAGTAAAACTTTTTTTTATTTGAAAATGTATTCCAGACATGCTCTTTCATTTACAATATTTACAACATTGACATCTTGACAACTCATGTCTGCAAAGGAGTAGGCAGAAGTAAAAACTTACATTCCTGCCCCAGTTTACAAAACACCTTCCAACTCTGTCACACACTAAAGAAACATTAACATTTAAAAACTTACTTGATTAACTAAACAAATAATAAAAAATGTTCTGTATAAAATAACACAGAGACAATCCTCATCATAAGGGAAACTAACACTGGCAGTTAAAGCTGAGATCAAAAAGAATGGAAAAAAAGATATAAAAAGAAATACCAATCAAAGTTTAGAAACTAGAAACCTGAATCAATGGTACAAAAACGTTTATTTCAAAGTTTGAGAAGAGACGTTTTTCTTTTCACCAAAAATCCTGCATTTACATTTCGAACATGTTTGGGTAGCTGCCCTTAACTTAGAGTTTAATTTTCTCTGCTCAGCTGACTGGAATTTTCTTTTTTTCTGCTCCTCTTCAGATAAAATAAATGAACTACATTTATATGATGCTTTTCCAGTCTTTTTTATCTTTCATGATAATTCACACAACAAGCTCATCCATCCATTTATAAAGCATTCATATTCCTTTTACACCAAACTGGGGCGTTTAAGAGAATTTCCAAATGCATAAAGTTACAACTGAGAACAATTGCAACTTTATCTGGAGTTGGGATTTTCATCCAACTGCACTTTATACTTTGGCTTTTAAAAATTAAGTCGTTCCTTAATCTTCCAGCAAGACAGAGTTGTGCAGCTCCTGTCTTCTGGGATAACGGGTAGGTTTTAGATATTTCCCTTGATTTAAATCAATTGGCTTCACTCAACAGCTTGTTGTCATATTTTGCCTATAAGCATGTTGATCCATTAATCCAGTTCAGTTTTGCTGCAGCATCAAAAAAGATTTTTAAAAAAACCTGCATGACAGTGGCCTATCCTATCCTATCTTCTTTTATGCTTTCAATGTTTTATGTAAAGCACTTTGAATTGTCTTGTACCTGAAAATGTGCTATACAAATAAACTTGCCTTGCCTATCCTATCTGTTCAGTTAATCTCTACCACATCATCTTATTTTTTGCCCTCACCTACTGTATAACCTCTCATAGATCCTGAAGAGATTCCAACCACTATATTAAGTATCACTGCTTTGCAATGACATGGAGATGTTAGTCTAATGGTAGTTATTTATTTATCTAGATATAAATAAATGGGTATTTACAATGCAAGCAAATGAAAAAAATGGGTGGAAAATCATCTGAAGACAGTTAGCATGACAATCTTCTGAACACAGACCAAACAAAAATAAGACTTCTGAGCAGAACACTGTGGCTGGAGCTCATTTCAGGCTCTCTGGGGATGGCTCAGTCAGAAAGAGAAGCTACAGCAGCAGGAGCCTGAAACTAAACACCATCTATCATACTTAAAAAGCTGCCCACCTACACCAATATGCCAGGAGATGTTAGGGGATTATTGAGGGATTTTGCAGCAAGATAAAGCTGTGAATAACCAGTGGCTTTCTTCCATGAGGTGAAGATGATATTAATTAAGGTTAATTATGGTCTTTTGGACATGGCTCTCTGCATGGTTATGGGCTAAATTAAACAAGTAATTCGTCTCAGACAAGGCACATTTTTCGAGGGAACAAATAAAAGACGACAGTGAGTGCTTTGAGGACAAATGAAATTGGAATAATCAGGGTAGCATAGAAACAGTATTTTATTTCACCACAATCACTACAAGGAAAAACAGCTCAACGGAGACGTAAACAGGCACCTATACTACCGATGCATGACCTTGATAACACAAGCCTTCTAAATGCAGAAAACCCTTGAAATGAAAACCAATGAAAGTAAGCAAAAAAAAGTAATTTCTTCTGTTAAGCTGTTCTTTTTGTTGTTACAACAGAAAAACATCTGCATGTTGGATTTATAAGAGTATGAGTGTGGTCCCAATTTGTGTTCAAGTTTTTCCCTATAAATGAAATCAAAATATCTTCAGCTTATATTGAAGAATTATCTCTGGGTTAGTGTTTCCCTGTGTCTTACAGCTTTAGGTTCCTGTTCTTAGCTGACATGAGGGGCCCCTGGTGTGTTCTCCTGCTGCTGTAACCCAGCATGTTGTGTGCTTAGAGATGCTATTCTGCATACCCTACATGGAGCCAGAGCTTCTTGGCCTTCTGGTTGCTTTTATACCATCTCCAACCAGACACGATATCAACAAGGCATTGCTGTAGTGTTTTCTACATCATGTTACATATTAATTCAATTCAGCTTTATTTGTATAGCACCAATTCACAACAATGTTATCTCACGGTACTTCACATACAATCAGTTTGCACCAATCTGTTGTCATCAATCAATATTCATACAAGCCAATTCATAACAAATAGCCTAGCTAAGGAAACCAACGGACTGTATCAGTCCAATCTTCAGTACTAAGCATGCTAGAAGTAACAACAAAATGGAAAACTCCCTTTTAACAGGAATGAAGAACCTCCAGTAGAACCTCAGATAAGTAGGGCGGCTATCTGCTTCAACCGGTTGAGGTACAGCATTAATGCAGTTTTTAATGTGACCTTAAACTTCGCTCGACCATGCCAACAAAGTAAATTACTGTCCGTTTTTGCCACTATAATTATTCAGATTTCTTTTATTTGGTACTGATTTGTGCTCATTTAAGAATTGAGCGTGTCTGGTTTGAGTGAAAGGATTTTTTAATAGATTTCCAAACTATGTCTTCAAACCAAGTTTATAAGATATACCACATTTGAGTGTCTTTGCATCAAATAAATTAATCTGATCTTACAAATGCAGATCCCATAATGCATAAAAGCATGGCTCTTTGTCTTTTGAGCTGGTGAAAGCTCTATTTGTGAGAGCAAATTGAACTTTCAGATATAAAAGATGAACAAAAGAAGTTGACTTCTCCAAAATGCATTTTTGAGAGGGCTGTTAATCAGGGATGTGGGGAGGCTCCGGTGGGAGGGCAAAGTAGTAAAAAGTCATTGCCATGCTGTCACATATCACCACAGTAAAATAAAGGATCTCCATTGGACTTCTGCATCGTAGTTTCAGCTTCTCACACTGATTAGTGACACAGATGCAACCATAGCCACAGCAAATTGCGGTCAGATGGATTGCAACATCAAGGATATCAATTTCCATTATTTTCATGCAGAAATACTAAATGAAACTGTGATTGGTGATAATGTGTTTTTAAATTTAATTTGATCTCTGGATAAGAGAAACAATAAACCAAACATCTGCAACAGTTTCATCACATATGCTCATATTAATGAGTGGAATAAAGCAACCCAAGAGTCTGATATGTAGCCAGTAATAAAAGTAAAATGAAGAAAAGTCAGTACTGTGTAAAGAGCTCTGTTAAAATATAGTTTTTGTACCAAGTGTTCCGACATTGTTGAATATTTTTAAATGGTTTTGAGCAATAGTTCTTTGGTTTTTCTTTGCACAATGACTGTCCTTTCCCTCCTTTTCAGTCCAGTCCTTCTCCCCGAGGCGACTCCATCGTTCTCTCAAGCTTGCTCAGAGGGAGATTTGATCGAAGACTAGATTCAGTCTGTTGGTTTCCGTACATAGGCTATTTGTCATGAATTGGCTTGTACATATGAATATAAGAAAATCAGTTGGCTTAAAATGATTGTCTGTGAAGCGCCATGAGATGATGTTGTTCTATATTGGCACTACACAAATAAAGTTGCATTGAATTTAATTTAATTTTCAGATGAATGTGTTTGTTTGTCTGTCAAACAAATTTTGTTACTTTCCAATCTTTAACAAAACTTTTCCCAAACTTTATCCACACAAACTCCTTCCTCTGTATACATCCCATTTGTAACCCAATTTTGAACAAAAGCATCAGCTAAATCATTGCAGTGTAAAATCCCACAGGGTAACGTTCTGTATCGCTGTTGATTCTGCCCACATGAAACAACACAACCTGAAAGCACCACGTCAAGTTAAATGTCCTGTACCACAATGCCCTACCACACTGTGTAATGGGATCAAGCAAAAAAAAAAAAAATCACATAACATTAACTGTTGAAAGAAGTTGTTGCAATCAGATTTACACTTTTTAAGGGTTACTCTGTAACTTTCGACCACTAGCGGCCTAAACCTGTAACTTCCCACAGACCACATTACATTGTTGGAAAATTAAACAATCTCTCTCTCGGCTCCTCAGACACTATTGTAGCAGGACAGAAGAGGGCCCAGCGAATGTGGCAGGACCAAGGAGGGCCTGGGCAGGGATCGATCCCACAACCAGCCGCGTGAAAGCCTTTCGCGCTGACCCGTCAGCCAAAGGGATATCCCTGTGGCCAAGTAGCCAGGGCGCATCATCAGCTGGAGGCATAGTGACAGGACCCTCACTGGCACATCTCTTTTGTACTGCCACATTCATCTTCTTACTTTGTTCAGCTTTGACAATTTTCAAAGGAAAAAGTAGCATGACGTACAGCCTGCTGTGTTTTATAGCTGAATGGCAAAGTGCAGCAGGTCACATGATCCATGAGAGACGGATCTGCTCATGCCAATTAGCATGTGTGATTTCTGAGCAGGGCAGCTCACATTACTCACATTAGGCTGATAATGGAGTGAGAAGTTACATTTTGGGGGAAATTACAGGTTTAGAACCCCTAGTGGCCAAAAGTTACACAGTATCCCTTCAAATATTCTGTGAAGTCTGTGATAAGACGACATGCATCAAGTGGTGCTCGTGGTTTTCATGTGGACAAGCTTGTATTTTCAATTCGGTTCAAGCAGCTGCCTGAAACATTTCTGACATTCTCTCTCCACGACACCAAGGAGCATTACGGGTTCTTGAATTAAAGCAGCGTGCGGTGCAAAGATGCTCTCTATGCACAAACTCAAGTACAAAATTGGAAAACAGTCTAAAGAGAAGCCACAGTTTCCACTGCAGATTAAGCAGTCTGGTGTCACAGTGTGTGTATGTAAGCACCACTTTGCACACCAATTTATTGGGCATATGAACATCCTTCAGGAGGAATGCAACCCTCATTTTAGCCACCTCGGTGCGCATGTGTCAAGGGAATCAGAGGTTTCCAGCCCTGAGAATGCTTGTTACTTGACTGCGATGATGAGCTTGCTCACATTCGCACTAATTCTGTGTCTGAGAATTAGTTCAAGGAGAACAGAAGTATACAGTTACAGATTGCCAAAGATGATGCAGTCTTAGGCAGATTTTATTGATAACTTGCCAATAAAAGAAACGATGCTCTGCAACCTCGTAATAATAACCACCAAAGTCTGCAGCAGGATGTAACAAAACGTTACACCTGATATATTATCCCCGACTAGAGGTACACAAGCTCAAATTGGCCATTATTTTCACTTATTTTTTTCAAGGAAAGAAAAGGTATGTCTGGTTTTATGGGAAAAGGTGGCCATTATGTTTTGGAGCTCATTTCCTCTGTTTGTGCAAGAGTGTGTGTGTTTGTTCACAGGTTCATGGTTGCAACTTGCCAGAGCTTCAAATTTGATTTTATGCATAAGAGGTGCATATTTGCCATTCAAGATCCATTTTGAACAAATCATCATTAGTCCAGTGTAAAATAACTATGTCCATGCAGGCCAGTTCATAAGAAAATTATAGCATCACCAATGAAACTACTTTTTTCTAGGCCACAGTAGCAGAAGACCAAACCGGTGGCCCCTCCTGTCAGCTAAGAACAGCAAACTGAGGCAGACTCACCTGAACTGGACAAACTGGTCTGATGAGTCTCCATTTTAGCTCCATATTTCAGATCCATTAGTTCACTGGACTCCAATGGCCTCCACAGCCACCACATCTCGGTCCAATATTCCACCTTTGGGATGTGGTGGAACGGAAGATTCCCATCATGGATATGCTCTTCGGCAATTTAAAACACAGTGGGTGTGTTTCATGGTACATTCAAGGTGAATTTGGTGTCTGAGGAGCCCAGGAAGAAAGAGACCATGTGGCCTGTGGGAAGTTGGAGGTTTAGCCCCCTAGTGGCCAAAAGTTACACAGTATCCTTTTCAGGCAGTTCTAAAAGAAAAAGGAGGCCCAACCTGATACTACATATGAACAAATGAGGAGGACGGTGGACATTCAGCTTTTTGTATTCTTTCTTTTCAGTATTTGGCTTTAAAAAACAAAAAAACATGCTATACTTAAACATGGATCTGTTTTAACTCGGTTTTTATTGCTTAAGTGCACAGGAAGTGACAAATCCTTTAACCAATCAACAGACTGCAGTGTGTCAAGCTGCATCGTTTAGGGTTGAATTGGTAAGATATATCCAGCTTGGTCCAGCTTGCTAGGAGCTTGTAGTTAGGGTTTATGTTCAACCATGACACAATACCCCTGGAGCAGAGCTGAGCAGGGATAAGGGCCCAGTTAAAGGCCCCAAAAGTGTTAGCTTGGCAGTCCTGATATGTTTGAGAACATCACAGCTGTTCCACACATTGTTTGCAAATTGGGGCTTGTACTCACAATAGTCCTTCAAAGTCAGCCTTCCCATTAATTGGTCCAAAAAATATCAAATCTAAATAAAAGAAGCTAGGTTGTCTTTCTTCAAAGACTTTGAAAATATTGCAAACATGAATGCCAAGAGGGAAATTAGCTTGATATAAACAATTGATCATTGCAGCCACTCCCTCCACCTCAGCAGTGATTGTGTGGAAGGAATGTTTTGTCACAATTTCAGAGAAGTCTGTATTTTTTTTAATGTTCCGGACATTCCTCACATCTAAGAGAAAAGGTAAAAGAAAAGCTGCTTACTTTTTTATCCAAACATTAAGATATGCGATATATGCATTGCTTCACATGCTCTGATACGACTCATCCAATCTGTCCTGCAGAGAAAGTCACAGGAGCCACACTGTCAATTCAAAAATACTGAAAAATACAGTTTACACATGCAATGCTGGAAGACAAACCACATTTGGTGAAATACATCCAAGGGTGAGATCATTTGTAATCCTTTTGTAAAGCCTCTATAGGTAGAAAATTGTTCTACCCTCATCCCCAAATGAGGTCAGTCTGCTCAGAAAGCACCAGGAATATCTGTAGATCTGTAGATTCTTCATCAGCATTTTAAGGCTGAGCTGCCACAAGGAATAATCTAATTATATCTGAGTTCTATCGGGAGATAATATCACCAGGGAAATGTATGCAACACAACTGTCTTCCACACATGTACAGGTATTTGAGTAAATGACATTATGCAGTAATATTGGAGAAAACGTGGCTGGTTTAGTCTGATTCTCAAAAACAATAAATCTCTAAACCAACCCAAGAGACCCACAATTCTGAATCTCTGAAACAAGCAAGCATTGTTTCATCTGCAAGCCTTTCTTACCTCTATGACAACTTATCTCCCTTGTAGAAAAGAAGGGAATGATAATGATGACAGCCAAGAGAATAAGGTAGTATTATTAGAAAAAACTTACACTATCTGAGATTTCATATACAAGAATAGAAGTCTGATATTCTCTGATATGCAAGGGATTGTTATATAAGAAGCTGGGCTCTGCCTACCAAATGAGACCAAACTTTGCTAATGATTGAAGGGGCACATTATTATGTTTTTGCATTGCTAGCAAGACATGGAAAATTTTAAGAAAATATCGCCTACATGGTATCGGATCAGCATCTAATCTTGCAGTATCGCCAAACTGTGCCTGAAGAAGACTGTAGCTACCTAATGGGAAACTTAACAACTAGCCAGAAATATTGAACTTCAGCTCACTTCTTCTCCAAATAACAGCAGTGTTCATCCATCCTAACACCATCTTTTAAGTCTAGTTTCTATAGTTACTGACTGTTGATGACGATATTCTGTTTCCAGAGTTAAGCTAATTAATGTTTCCATCCATTTAGGCTGACAAGTTTTCAACAAATGACTTCTTGGATGTGAACTAGGGCTCTCAAAGTTAGCTTGTATGTTCCTGTATTGTTCAAATCAAACGAAAACTGTCAGTCTTTGTCTAGTTAGGGTAAGCCACGAACCACAGAGATGTGTTTTATTACAGCGGTATCAATACGTCATTTTCAGGATGCACAGTGTCACTATGGTATGTGTGTGTTACTGACTTGATCATGTTTTCTTTCTATTTGTGAAATCAAAGATATGAAGGATAACAAAGGAAGGTATAGATAACTTCCTTGAATGTTTTTTATATATCTATGACTTTATCTGTTGTTTTCACTTGTGAGGCCCTTTGTGTTTCTTTTTGTAAGAAATGTGCTATACAATAAAATTTGATTTTATTTTATTTGATTTTATTTGATTTGAGATATACTTTTTCAGGAGAGACAGGTAAGGAGAGAATAAATGCAGAGAGAAGGAGACAGAAATCTGCGTTTTGACCACATCACTGCACTAAAATTGCCCTTTTCAAAGTTCACAAGGTCTTTAGTTGATATGTATTCTTTAAATTGATGTCTGCAGCACGTGTGTGTAAATGTGAGAAGTATGGCAGCTGAGGAAGTGTATCAAGAGGACAGAGCTCCAGTGTTTCTATTTCTTTCTGTGAGTGGTTTGATTGTGTCTGAGTTTGAGCTGTAAACCAGTTTGAAGACACGGATGCAGGATCCTCGGGGGAAGCAGGGCTGAAAGCATATATCTGATGGAAGTGAAAGCTGTGACAAACAGGCTCATTTACACGAGTCAATATATCTGCAAGCTGCACACACACTGCGCGATGCAGGTTTAAAGCATCTTCCTTTGTGTGTTTGTGTGTGTGTGTTGTGATGATGTCGTATCCCTGGTGTGTGAGGGGCAGAGAGCTCCATGTATGTTCAAGCATTTTGCTTTTTCCACTGACAGGACGGCATTTGTTATCCCGCAAACCAGTAGATCACCACCTTCATGAGGTATAGAGGATGCCACGGCAATGTCAAACACCCTGTTCAACCACACATGTCTGGGCTGAATCCGGGCTACTTTTGGCCCTTATGACTGAGTTAGCAAGTGTTGCATGGACCAGAAGAGGACCAGGTGTCAGTTGCCAGACTGGCTTGGATTATTACAAGTCTCTGTGTCAGTGTATCCGGGTTCTGTAGGGATATTATCATAATGGACAGAGACTAAATGTATTCTGTCCATACATAGTATGCCTATGTCCAAATCTATATATAGATATACAGTAGATACATATATGCATAGATAATGAGAGGAAGATTTTAAATAAAACCCTGATGCAGGGAAAACGTGTGTGAGCTGCAGGTGTTGGAAGGAGCAGCATGGAATGATGACGCCTCTCCGTTCCTGCACAGATTAACACTGATATCTGTAAACATCACATAACAACAAGACAGTGTGAACATATAAAAAGAAGCTTGGCAGGTGATGCTTATTATTTATAATGATGTGTGTTAGCTCTCCAGCTGGATGCGGATGGTTTCCAGCAGAGTAATGGGAAATTGTCGCAGTGTAGACCCAAAATCACACCAAACACTAGTGACAGTATGAGATCAAAGGATTAATCATATTTTCTCTTTTCTTTCTTTCTTTTAAATTAAAAACTGCTTGCGTGTGTGTATTTCGGATCAGTAAAGCTAATAAAGGCTAAATGAACTTATGCATCAAATGAGTTGTTATCATTTTACCTTTAAATGTTCAAATTGACCTCCAGAAATCTGTTTTACTACTTCACTATGAACTTTAGCTTCACATTCTGAAACAAATTTAGCTTAAATTATCAACAAAACATCCCACTCTGGTTTGTGTTTCATGGATAAAAATTAATAACACCTGTTGTTTCCCTCCAACGTGCCTCACCTGTCCGTGTTTTTCCATTGCCTTGCTGCCGGGTGCTGGGAGCAGCATTCCCTGCGCTTTGTGTGGGAGAAGATAACAGAGATGAATCGCTGGAAGTTTCCTCCACATCTTCCTCCTGGAGACCACCTCTGACCACTCCATCTCCACAACAGCTGTTTCAAGTTCTGCATTCTCCTGGGATGTGTGTTGGAGGTCGAGCTGAAGAATTTTCTGAAATGAATCTGGACTCCTTCCACACACAATGATCGGAGGCAGCTTTTCAGGTTCTGATGTCTGAAATGAGTCTAACATCAGTCACAACTAAGTTAAATAGGTGATTCACTACGTTTGTGTCACTCAAACAGTTACTATACGGTAAAATATGATATAATTGATTAAGTCCACCAGAAACAGTTCTTTTATGAAATGCAACTTTGCTGGTAGTGATGGACCAACATCTGACTGCGATTCCCCAGCTTGCCAAAAATATTGGCCAAATAAACATCTGCAAATGATAACAATCATTTGTATCACATCTAACCTTTTTACTTCTGCTCTACCAGCTAAAAACTGCAAACATTTGCTGTCCTAACTCCACGGTATCAGTCCCACCCTTTTTCTACTTTGGCAACATAGCATAGTGTCCATCATTAGATTTTTGGCTGTTTTGAGTCCAGGGAGGTTTTGCTTAAAGGAGAACTTCACTCTTTTTTAACCTGGGGTCTGATTGAATCTTTCCTTTCATACATGTGAGTGATGGAGAAATGAATGTTCCAGATAGCTCCAGTATTTAGCCGGGCAGGCAAAGTATCGGGCAACTGCTCCCACGTAAAAAATATGCTTTAAATGTGAACCTTTTATGCACATTAATCTAGTGTTTGAAAGTGCACCAGCGTGCAGATTGAGACACAGTCATAAATACAGACCAATATGCTAAACAGAAAACATTAGAGATTTAGAGGAACAACAGAAAACTGAGAGGCCAACATGCAGAAAAAACACAAATGATCTATGTGGATCACAGCAACTCTGCAGCGGGGTGCAATCAATAAACAGTCACCCCCAGAAATCCATGGGACACAACAGCTCCAGCAACATCCCAGCAGATACTTAGCATGGATCAGAAACAGGAAGCTCAGCTGGTGAGAAAGGTGTAAGATCACTGCTTTTACAGGGTCTCACTTCTCACACGACACCAACTGTTTGCAACATGACATGAACTTGCTGTTAGTTCAGCTGAGGTTTAATCTTCAAAGAACCGCAACTGTTTTTCACAAGAAGTCAGAAACACACAATTCATTATGTAAAAACATTTTTAAAAATTACTGTGGATGGAAATATACAATATATAAAAAGCAAGCACATTTCACAAATTATTAAGAAACTTGTGGCCATGGAAGTCATTGAATTTAATTATTTGGATGAGCAAGTGAATATTTTCGACAGTGCTGTGTAGTGTGACTCCATAAAGGCTGGATCAAAGTGTGAGGAACACCAGGAACGTTTCCATGGAAGATTTTCCATGGAATTTTGTGAAAGAACTGTCTTCAAACCTCCTCAAACATTTGATGCTTCTAAACAATAAATCAGGTGTTTTTGGCATAAACAGACAGGATTAAATAACTGGGAAAGCCCCCAGGGTAAAAGATTGTTATGTAAGATCAATTTACAACATTAATGGTTTCATTGACTTGCAAAGAGGGGAAAAAAAATCTGATATCATAACGAGATGCTTAAGCTGTTTATATCACAAAAATGGTGTAAAAGCTTTTTTTTGTGCCCAGATCGTGGGGCCTTACTCATCACTGAACATTTTATTCCTTGTATTTTGCTCTCATGTTCACTATCCTGCATGTTGATTGACTGTGTTCTAGTCCTGTTTAATCAGTAGCTACTGTTACACATGGCCTGGTGCTAAGCTCTATAACAGAGGGAGGCAAGCATGACGGGGTTCTCTGGCAAAAAATAATCCATTTATGAAAACATCAAACATGGAGTGGTCAGTGTCAGGAAGTTGTGAATGGATGGATGAGGATGGTGCACCAAGAGGAAAACTTGTCAGTGATCTCTCAGGCCAGCCAGGGAGAGCCAGCAGCTGCAGGCAGGCAGAGGTCAGAGCCAGGCAGAGCACATCGGGCCGGGTGGAGCTCATGCTGCTAATTAACCCAATGCAGAACCTGCAGGACGAGCACAGAAAGGCAAGTGGTGGTGGGGGGAGGATGGGGGGGCGTAACGCTGCTGTTATGTTTACATTGCTTTCTTGCAGGAGACTTGATTCATGTTTCTGTCTGCTCGTCTTTTTGTATGTGCCTCTGATGATTGTCAGATTTCTTATAGGATGATTTCTTTTGTATTTATTTACACGTGAAACACCTGGTTTTCTGTTTCTTCTGTTTCTGGTTGATTAGCTGTTGCTTTATATCTGCTTTATCTTTGTCTCCTTCTTGTTCTTTGTCTCCCCCTTATTTGGTTTTACCTGCAGTTCCAGGATGCACATGTAACTTAGCAACAGTTAAAACAAAGTACAAACACTCAAGCATCAAAGGAAGCTTAATATCCAAAAAGCAAAAGTTTTATCCACCAAGATCTTAAATTGAATTGAATTTTCTTGGTACAACAAAGGCAGCCAGACCAAAAGGAAGAAGAAGAAGATGATGATGAAGAAGAAAAAGAAACTTATTTATCCATTTGAATACTTTCAGAGTGAGTGTAAAAGGGAACACTGGTGACATGTGTTTCTGGTGAAGAATGAATGAATATAGTTGCTTAATCACTGAAGGACTAAATTACAAACAAGAAGCAATTACTGGGCAATGAATGACAGGGAACAGGAAGTAAAACGGAATACATACGAGACCCTACAAAATAAAACAGGAAACAAGAACTAAAAAAAAAGACAAAAGACCAGTAACTAAACAGACAGATATAGAACAAAAAGAACAGAAACCCACAGATGACAATTGCAACGATGAAAAATGAAATAGGTCCCAAAATTAGCTGCTCGTTTTCAAAATCACCTTCATCAGCTCACTATCCCGAGAAAACAAAGCTCATCAGCTGGGAAGAAAAGGCTGAAATCTGGGCATGACAATAGAAACTGGGTGAAAACAAACCTCACTAGTTGAGATAAGAGAATAATTACCTGCTGACCTCCAGATAATGGCATCTGAATAAATGCCTGCAGGTATGGCCGCTCTCAGCTTCTGTAAATGATCATTTTAAATCATAAATAAGATTATTTTCTGAGAAATAACATCTCTCTAAAAAATATCCCTTAGTGTTTACTCTAAACTGTGAACTTTGTGTTTCAATGTGAGTTCTACAAAATGAATAATTGATCATCTTCCTGATGTTAAATATTGATGGTTGACATGACGGTGTACAGGTTAATTCTTCAGGTCCACGTGAGTTACTGTTTTACACTTAGATGGACTTTATCCTCACTCAGAATGCTGCTGTGTACACAGAAGGAAATTAGGATGCATGAACAGCAGGACATTATAACATGAAAACATAGAGAATGAGGGGAGAAAGAAAATAAGAAAAACAATATGCAAGGAGCTACAAAGGAGCTAGACAGCATCTTAAGGCAGTCCAGACTTCAGGCAGAAAAATGAAAATCCACTTCATGTGGACCACTGGGAAGGATGCTGATTGGTTTTAAATAAGGACATTAAACCAGTTTTTTCTTGTTAACCCCAGGCCATGAATGCAGCATTATAATTTAGTTCTGGAGAGGGATGGCTGCAAACCCTGAAATCCTTTTTTTTAAATAATGGCCTCTCCTCATGTCCTCTAAATTCATGGACAGCTGGTAAGGATGCTGTCGGTAAAGAGTCAAAAGTCCTCACCATCTTTGGGTGGAGGTTTGATGTCAAAGTAAAGCGGAGTGAAGGTGGCCCGACACCTGCTAAAGCCCTGCAGGGAATAAATCTGCATGTGATTCATATATTCAGATTTTGGCTAAAGAAGTACAAATTGCCCAATTTATGTTTTAGCAACAAGCATGAGTGGAGATGCAAACCTATTTCACATTTTCACTTTCTTTTGTCACTTTACCATCACCATAGTAAAAGAGTTGGAAAATGGGAGTTTCACGAAGTTACAACCCCAGTTCTAAAACAGCTGGGATGCTGTGTGACCAAAAACCAAATGCCATAATTCACAATTCTCATCCTCTCATATTTTATTCTTATGGGATTTTTGACAAAGTAGCTCCAGGTGATGTAAACACCTGGAAAGTTGAGAAGAGAAGTTTTAGGAGAGGAATGTTATCCCATCCAGGTCAGGATTCGATTCGATACGATTCGATTCGATTCGATTCGATTCAATTCAATTCAATTCAATTCAATTCAGTTCAATTCAATTCAATTCAATTCAATTCAATTCAATTCGATTCGATTCGATTCAATTCAATTCAATTCAATTCAATTCAATTCAACTTTATTTGTATAGCACCAGTTCATAAGAAAGTCATCTCGGCGCTTCACTGACAATCAGCTTAAGTAATCTGACTGTCATACATTCATATATACGTATATACAAGCGAATTGATAATAAATAGCCGATGTAAGGAAACCAACAGACTGCATGGAAAAGAGTCTTCTATCAATCCCCTTCTGAGCTGCTTCAGATTTGATGCTCCTGTTCCAACTTTTTGCAGACGTGTTGCTGCCATCAGAGAAGTAACGAAAACATATTTTCTATGGAATGGTATAATATCTCACTTTCCTCATCTGATATGATGTTTACAAGCGGTTGGCATAAAAATATGGACCGATGAGATTTGCATTATGCCCTCTTGTGATGTAAAAATGTGATCATTTGATGCTTATTCATTTATTATGTCTTCAGTTAAATCAGTCTTAAATCACAACTGTGATCCTGCTGTTTGTCCCTGCAAGAATTAAAAGGACACATTTCACTTTACAGAATTAATAAGGGAGCCACCTGCCAGATACTTCATACTGTATCAGAGTCAAAGATGGAGCTTTGCAGGCTTTCCGATGCACTTTTACATCTCTGCAGGGGGCAGAACCTACAACTAAAGTTTTATTTGCATCATTGTACAGACAGAAAAACTCACCAAGATGACCTGAAAGTAATGTTTTCAAACTTCATTTACATCCTGCAGCATTTATTGGGCAGGACAGTTTCATTTTCTAGAGAGAAATCTGAGCATATTCTGATTTGTCCACATTTTGCACAGTAAGCCTTTTTTGTCTTTTTTTACTCGAACATACCCATAGTAATAAGAATAAGATAGGGGAAGAAAATGGAAGAAGCAGCCCTTTTTGTTTGACAGACAGCAAACATAACCACATGCTCTACAGAACTGCTCTGGCCTGTTTGTGTCACATGCTTATGCTGAAACGCTGGTTGTGTGGCGGCATGCTCTGGGGTCTGCATTAAAGAAAAACACAAAAGGACAAAGTGTGCAGAGATGTTTGCGGGGCTATGCTGATTGCCCAGCCAGAGGAAAATGGACAGACACAGATTTACCAGGCAGCTCTTTTGGAGTGGAGGGGTTTTCTCCTCCAGCAATCCCTGAAACAGACGTTACTGTGCTGGAGGATCATGGTGGCTTGGAACAGTGTCAGTCTGAGCTGCAGCTGCAGAATTGCTGGAAGCCAGGGAAGTGTCCAGAGGATGGAGTCATCTTTTTGTGTTGTTTATTAGAAAAGAAAGAATGTAGAGCAGTTAGTGCATCACAGAATAAAACTGCAATGATAAAATAATTGCAAACTCTCATAAACTATGAGCAGATATTAGAAAATTTGTGCAGAAACTTTCATCTAAGGACGAGTGCAGACGAGGTTAGACAGCTTCAATACATTTTATGACAGACAAGTTCTGCAGGTAACTTTCTGTCAGCGCTGACCTTTCAGCAGGCAGGATGATTTAAGGGAATGTTTGAGCCATTTTCATGTCATTAAATACAGATTTTTATCAATTTGGTAAAAATGTGAACAGATACAGAACAATGATAGAGGACCACATCTCCTTACCAACACTTCCCAGAACACAGGAGACTGATGCAGCAAAAGGAAAGGTGTACGAATAAATTAGATTTTAAAAAATGTAATAATATCAGTTCTCCGGATGATACTGTGACAAACAGAACTTTCAACATCTTATACTTGTACTCTAACTTCTTTACAAGTCGATTTGTTCAAAAGAACTTCAAACAGAGTCAAACAGATCAAGTTTGTAGTCTGTGAAGGAGCCTTGGACAGAAAACAATGTGAGAAATTGTTTTGTTTTGCAGATGAAGCAAATAGAGAAAATGTTTTTTAAATCATAAGCTGCAGCTTTGGAAATACACACTTTAAAGCTGTGGCTGTTCTGACCAAAACCCATAAGTTTATCAGAATGTAGGTGATGAAAAAGTTGCAGCCATTATAAGTCCTTTCCACATAAAGTACAGTAAATCCCAGCCCTTACAGGAAATACTGACGTCTGCTCTGACAGGATGCTTCTGAGGGACATAACTCAGGTTCGGGCATTTTGACTGTATGATTTGTTTGCTGTCCGCATCACATCCCCCAACAACTGTTCATCCACATGTGGCCCACATGTGGAACATGTGCAGACATGAAATGAATCCTAGTTTTTGTTTTAAGCCACTGAGCTCTCCCACTCACAGTGTTACTAAACTTAATTGTGCAGCAGCATTACCCGCCGCTGCAGATTCTCTTTTTGATGCTATTCTCCGCTGAGCTGGTCGAGTGGCCTAATTGAAAGTGTTCAATAGACAGTTTATTGGCAGGATAGCTTGGCTTCCTGGCACACACCAAAGCTCCGTTTGCCAGTTGGAGCTGACTGAAGTGTTGAAAGCGAAACCGAAGTAAGAATAAAGCCCAGCAACCTACCACGATGTTAACAGGAGGACGGTGTGGAGGGTGAAAACCTGCAGACATCACAGGGTGAGGATTTAGCATGGAATCCAGTGAATCTGCACACCGATACAACACAAAGACTGGTTTTATTCTGACTGCTGCTCATCAGTTGCATTTAATTAGATTTAAAGAAAAAAATTGACCAAGTTATAATTCATCCGTATTTTTCCCCTTTTGGTTTCATCCTGTTTGTGGAAAACATTACAGTAAAGAGACCCTTTCTTTGTATTGTCATGTCATAAATGAAAACTACTTACATGGCAGCAGGCTGAGTCAGTCCAACCCCACTGTAAATGAAGGGTCGCTAGTTTAAATCCCAACCTGGGGAAACTCTTGCTGGGGTAAATGGGAGCATCCGTTCTCCTTCACGGACTGCTACACAGACACCTGAAGCCGTCTAGCTCTGTTCAGCCCAAAAACCTCACTGGGTTCCACAATAAGAATGAGAAAAGTTCCCAAAATGTCCTCCTTTATAGAGGCAATGAATGCCTGCTCCTGGACCCGACCTTTAACCCCTTTTATCAGTGACATTTGGAAATGTGCTCGTTTTCTTCAACCCGTCATCTTTTCCAAGGCAAGGCAGATTTATTTGTATAGCAAATTGCATGTGCAGAAATATCCTAAATATTTTACATATGACAGTAAAAGCAGTGCAGCAGGGTGCAGAAGTATAAAGTATATTAAAAGAAACTTTTAAAAGAATGAAAAAAAATCAAATAAGAACCATGAAAAAAAATGCAAGAAATATGTTGGAGCGTGAGGAATGAACTGTTTTTATGGTCCTGATGAAGGGACTGGATCAGGACATCAGTCAACCCCTGGGCATGTGACATGGTGGATGGAAGGAGACAGGTCTCAGGCTGGTGCAGAGCATCATCCTGCATGAACTGCTAACACACTGCAGCCTCATGAAGCTGAGCATCCCTCTGCAGCAGCATGGGGGGTACGGGGCTTCTGCAGACCATCACTGACCCTCTGCTAAACATGCTAGAGGATCCTGCAGGCAGCAGAATGATCTCCAGTCTTCTGTTGACATCTTTCAACAACGCGACTGAGTCATGTGTGTTAACTTTATGTTAAAGTGTGTATGTTTATTGCATGACTGACTTTTCATCTTTTAATGAACTAATGTTTATCTTAACAATTAGGGGTGTAACGATTAATTTTAATGATGATTCATATCACTAGTTCATTTCGAACGATTCAGTCCGATCGATTCAGTGACTTGATATCGATTCAGTATATCTATCATCAACTATTATCAAAAATTCAACCAGTGTGATTGTCATAAATACCTGGATGCTGGACAGTGCAGGGAAGTTTCTTAGTACGAATAATCGTAGTTACTTATAAGGGAGTCAAGTATAAATTAAAAATATGGGTATAAAAAAAACAAGAAACAATAATTAATAGCAAATCCATTCACAATTTTTTTTTTTACTAAGTTCCCATCTCCAAGTTAAATCAACAGGGGCTAAACATTTGGTGGCATTATTTTCAATAATTATACAAATTTTTTTAATGAAAGTACAGTTAGTGCAAATTATATTTTAATAACCTGCTACTTCCACTATTTTCTCAACAAAAAAAGTGCAAAAATAAAATCTTACGTGCTTCGATCCCGAGTTTTTCATCAATCTCGATCTAATCGATACAATATCTTTTATAACGATAATAGATGGGTAAATATCAATTTTACTACCACTTTGCCAAGAACATATCGATCTGTTGAATCATAGGAATAAAATCTATATATCGATTAATCGTTACACCCCTATTAACAATCCTTACATACATTTTGAGTCATTTTACCATGTCTCTTCTTATAATCGCCTGCCATGGGACTATAGATAGAGGCAGACAGGGAAATGGCCTGAAGCCTCCCCCTGCAGGATTATTCCTTTACAGGGGCTGTCTTGCTAATTGCCTGTCATCATTTCCACCTGTTATTTGTTCCATTTGTACAACAGCAGGTAAAACTGACCCACAAGCAGTGTTACTTCCTAATTGGACGGACTGATATCCCTGAAGTGGGACTGCCTTTAAATTACATACTAATTAATACGTCTTTCTTCCTTTTATTTTTAACCCACTGGATGCCACACCTGGGACTCGGCTTGTTTGTTCTCACAGAGCGATCAGGCTATGCACAGGCTTGGCTTCATCATCCAGATGGTTCATAGGCTGCCATGGTGGAATTGCAGCATCACTGTCTGGTATGACCAACTTGTGACAGAATAAATCCCAGCCCGGCGTTCCGCCTGCACACACAAAAGAAACCAGGATCCTACACAAAACATGGAGGGATGGACTTAACCAGCAACACACTCATTCGAGTCAAAGTTTCACACATTACTGATCAGACCTTTGATCGGTCCACAGTTTGATATGCATGCTCTAAATGAGCTGTAGGCCTACTATATGCTCACACAATTCCAGGTTGCGACTCTTGTGGCTCCTGACACTCCGTATCCTCCCTGCATTAATCTTGCTTTGTGCCTTTTTAAGCTGCTCTTTCTTAATCTCCATGATAAAGCCTGACTCTCTGATAATGTCAGGGTTGCAGGAGCCTCGTATCCTGCTCCGACCAGGCGGGTGCAGGTAGGGCTGCCGCTAAGAAACACGTTTTTAATAAGGTTGCAAACACCCATTCATCTTTATTTCTTCCTTTATGTGTGAGGTGTTCAGTAAAGACACAAAACAAGTGAATAATTTGGTATCCTGAAAGACACCAGACAGATCCGCAAGCTCCTTCAGGCTGAGCTCTAAGCGAAGAAGAATGGCTGCGACTTGCTTCGGATTTTTCAAACCAACTCTCCTGACATTTAGCCCTGACAATGAATCCAATGAGCAAACACAATTTTCACTGTAGCACCAGGGCAGAAAATGCTTGCAAGAGGATCCGGCTACCGGGTAAACCTGCACAGATTACAGACCCCTTTTATCCAGAAAGAGGACGAGAGGGTGAAATCAAATGGCAGAATCTGAACATCAAGTTTAATGAACATGATCAGAATCTTTCAAAAGTCGTTTGTTACTTATTTCTAGATTTTCTTTTGCAGGAACCATGATGCGAAGCCCTTTGACATGTCTCCACTATTCTAAATTCCCAGCTGCATCTGTAAAGCTCATCATGTTAATAGTTAAAGCGGTACAGACTTAGTGAATTACTGGGGGGACAGAGACACCCACTGGAGTGTTTCTGCAGAAGCCCAAAAAAGAAACGGATACAAATATTTCAAGAAAGTCAGCTGTTTTATAAACTCTCATATCTACTATCTAATTTAACATTTCTGATACTATTCTTAGATAACAGTCTGAGTATGTGGGCTACAAAGTCATAGGCACTCACGAGCTGCAGAGCTGAAGAAAATCAGCACAGTTCTCGTCTGAAGAGAGGGAATGAAAGGACAGAGAGAAAATGAGCAGAAAGGCGACAGAGACAGAAAGTAAACAAGGCCATTGGGGAAATAATTTCAGTCATTTCCATGTGCTTCCTCCGAGCCCCGAGCTTTAACAAGCAGTTCATGAAGACAAGTTTGTGTAGGGTGGACTTCCTCTTAATCATGTTCAGCAGGGAGAAAAAAAGCTGCCGGCTGGTGAAACTTGTTAATTGAGATCTCGATCCCTCGGTGCCATCTGCCAGTCTCAAGTTATGAGCTCGTGCAGGCCACACTCAAGGGCACGGTTTGATCAAATTTGTCATTTATTTTACATTTAAGGACCACCAGCAACACATTAATAATTCATGCAGAAGTTAGATGATGCAAATGACTGATAATGACCACTAATTGAAGAAAATAACCTGGCAGAAAGCAGAGGTGAAGCTTCACTCCAGCTCTTCTACATGTAGCATTTTGGTGGATCCTGGTCTGAGTAGTACATAACCTGCTGGTCTACAGGGATTTTCACACAAAACCATGTCTGGAGTTTACAGACAAAATATCCAGGAGTCCAGGGGAGGACTGGGTGGAGATGATAGAATACCAACATTGAACGGTGGGGAGGTGATTTTCATGGTTTAACCAGCACAGCCTACCTGAGCATCACTGCTGGTCATGTCCATTCCTTCCTAAGCGAAGTGGAGAATCTTCTGACGCTACTTTCAGCAGGATGATGCTCCATGTCACACAGCTCAGATCCATTTCAATCAGTTCAACCTAATAAAAGTGGCCGGTGAGTGCATACTGTGTAAACATGCTTTGGTTCCATCTGTGACTAAACATATAAACATTCACTGGCTGTAAACATCCCAACTTTATTTCTAAAACATTTCATTTCAGTCATTGCTTTGTTACATTGATGCGTTGTGGAGAATTGCTGCTCATTTTCTGTTTTGCACAGATCCTGCAGTTTAATTTGCAACCAGTTTAAACATTACACACACTTTTTTAACTTCAGTTTTGGAAACAGTAAAAAAAAAGTGAACATTAAATAAAGGGTCACTTACAACACATGAAATCATATGCATTTATTCTTGACTACTATTGTCCGTTTTCTTCCCAAAATGAAACCACAGACTCAAACGAAACCTGTGTGAGCAAAAAGCAGAAGCTCCAAACCGTAAGCATTCATGTTGTTTTGTTGGCATCCATGTGGATCTGAAACCAGAGCTGCATGTTTAAGTTCGTGTTGGGGCAGCTCTCAAAATCCATTTCACCGCTCAGCTTTCTTCTGCCTCCAGGTTAATGTTGTTACCAAACTTGGCATAAAGCTGGACCTTAAGATCCCCCAACACTTGCTGTATCGCTGACACTCGCTCCTCCAGCCCCTTCACCTCCTGCTCCAGTGTTTCCTGTGGGCAGAAAAAACACAATCCAATTATAAATGAAGCAACACAAACTTCACAGTGAACCCAAGCAGCAGTTTTAATCAACCCGTCATTAAAATCACATCCTGCTGGAAGACGAGTCAGCCAAACTACAGGCTTGAATGTCTCTAAATGATCATCAGTGGATGTGATGAGTGAGCTGGTTAACATGTGTCACTCCACATGCTGCAGTACTCCGCTGCTAATTATTGGCTTCATCGTAACTTCTGGGTCAAATAAAGGTCTCTGAGCAACATAGCAATTTTTTATGATGAAAATGTGATAATTAATGGTGCTACCACGAATCATCATTGTAGATATACCAAGCGGAGTTTATGATGAAATTCAACATTTTGCAAGTGGATTGTAAATCTGGACGGGATATAAGTGACTGGAATATTCCCCATAGGTCACCTAAAAGGTAAACTTTCCATCAGAGTTACACATTACCTTTCTTTTGTAACTGTTTACAATGTTAGTGATAGAGCTCCTGGATGCTGGTGATCTCGTGGACTTTTAAGCACAATCACAATTATTTGTATGACAACCAATCAAATGAAAGAAAAGAAAAATACTTTATTTATTGCAGAGGTAAAAATGCAACAACTTTTAATCATTAAATATTATTCAGATAAACATTTAACATCTATTAGTGCTTTACAATCGTTATAGTCTTACATATAAATTGTAATATTTCCAAAGGTGCATAATTAACCTCAGTTTTAATTGGCTTGTCTGTTAATTATCAGCAACTCTGAGTTTCTTGTTTTTAGAATATAGTTTCATATTTTGGACCAGTTTTCACAGATCTGATTGCTTAGCTGTTACCAGATCTAGCAACACAAGACCTTGCTGCAGAGTGGGCATGTTTAGAGAAAAATAGAAATAACAAAATCTGGATGAGTGGAAATATTGCAGCAGTGAAGTGAGACTTGATGGACGTTCATTGAGTTTGGTTATGCTTTGTAAAATGTGAACAGGATCATGAAGCATCTTTATCTAGAATGAGGTGAAGCTGAAATTATACAGACAATGCAAAGTATCAGCTGAGCACATACCTTTGCAGCCTCTAGCATCTCTTGTGTTTCCTCCTGGGAATGGCTGACGAAGACACCACCGATTTGATAAGGGATCAATTGAGAGTCATCATCTAACATCATAAGGTCATCACTGGCGTCCTGTAGGTTCTGCAGTGTTTTCTACACAAAGACATGAGCAGATTGTTTCAGATAAACAATGATGGCTGTAGCGTTACAAGCAGCTGTGTGGCCTTTCTGGTTTCATTTAAAGTGGGTTTCTGTGGAACAGCTGTTCTGCTCTATATGCTTTAGTTATTTCCAACTCAAACACACCTGGTTCTGATTAATTGAACATTTTTCACGTGTGGAAACTACTAAATCACGCAGTAAACGTGTGTTTACTGAAATAGCTGACTCTAAATACAAATTAATCAAACTAGAAAAACATGATCCAGCATGTGGCAGTTAGACAAAAAGGCCAGAATATAATAAATCAACCTCAAACATTCAATCATACAGTCTTTGCAACAGGTATTCTACAATAGATATGACTATTACAGGCATTTACAGCACAATGGATTACAGTGATTGGAATCTCTACCACTTACTTTCTTGGATTCTATTTCATTCTTCAGCTCTGTCATCTTATTCGTATTCCTGGCAAATTTATTGATCTTCTGTTGGTCTTCAAAAGTGACAACCACGTCTTCGACTGCCTGCAAACAACCTCATGTTAGCAAGTAAACAAAATCCTGCACAAAAAATGTGACCAATATTACCCAACAAGCTATATATTACGACATTAAAAAGTGTTTTTGGCGATGCTCTGTTAGTCTTTGCCGTTGTTCTCTGGTTACTACGCCATTATTGCCATTATTTAACTTAGATATCAAAGATTAACTGCTACTGTAAAGGTGAATATACTTTGACATAACCCGTTAGCTAGCTTGCTAACACTTAGCTGCTACATGAGCTGCACGAGGATGTGACAATGATTTAAAATTTAACTAGCAACTGAAATTGTGACTCCCTTCCTCCTCACGCGCTTTTACTTATTTTATTCATGTCGCCGATAAAAGCAAGAGAGGCTTGCGTATGGAGGTTAACTGATTCTAAAAGAGGAATAATGTAACTTACTACATGTCCCTTCATTGTGGCCGCTGCCATCTTGACTTCCTTGACGGTTGCAGATAGCGGTGCTAAACGAACAAATATGACAGTACTGCCACCTAGCGGGACGAAGGCAAAACTTCCAGCAGAACCAGACTCATTCATATGACAATAAAAATAAACAACTGGGAATATGTTTTCCTTCTTCACCAAAGAATAATGTAAACATGTTGAAGATAAAGCAGAAGTGTTGAGAATAAAGTTGAAATGTCTAAAATAAAGCAAAAATTTTGACTTTATTCTCAAGATTAACCTAAATGGCAGGTTCCGAGAGGATTTTGAAACTGAAGCGTCTGCCTCATTTTTTGTTTGGGTTGAAGGTCTCCCATGCCATCCCTATAAGCTTTATCAAAAAAGGAAATTTAGAAAACCTAATCAGAGAGAGTGTCTACTCCCTGAACCCAAATTGGAAGCTTGTTGTTTAATAGAGGGGCCAATCTGCTTACTGCAGGAACCACAAGTAACCCTGCAGTGAAGTGTTTTGCTAGGAAATTATAAAAATCTTACAAAGAGCTTTTCATGTGGGAAAATAATTTTAAATTTCCTTCTGGATTGAACAGGAAGCTGATGAGGAGAAGCTATAATAAGAGAAATATAATCTCTGCTGCAAACTGATCAGCTTTTTGGATCAACTGGAGGCTTTTCATGATTCAAGAAGTTTATTGGTCACATGCGCTATGTGTACAGTAAGCAGCGAAATGTAATCTGAATCACTTCCAGTCTGTACAAATTTAAGTGTAAGCATAGCAAAGTCAGAGCAATTTTGGGATACAACTATAATAAGGAATTTCAGCGGTCCACTTTAAGTAACAAATGCCTGGACAAGTTTCCCTGCATCACTCTGATATGAGATTTTCCTAATTTTGAGAATATTACATCAGTGAAAGAGGATGGATCAAGAAGTCTGTTTTATATGTAGGTCAAGGACAGACCCTGGAAGTTTGTAATTTCTTTTGGACACTACAATCTGTTTGCACTGCATCGTTCATGTTTTCTATTAATATTATATCCTTGATTTGATTTAAGTTCACCTTCATCAAAGGGTATGAGAGAAATTATATTCAGTCATTTTTATATTAAGTGAAATTTAACCAACAAGTATTTTTAAAGAGCTCTATGCTTTTTTCTCTGCTCAGGAGAGGACTGTTTGTTTTGTTTCAAAGTGGTGAACCTCTGTCCTATCTTTCCATCTGAGAGACTCTGCCTCTCTGAAATGCTCCTTTCATCATACTGACCTGCTGCCATGCAACCAAATTAGCTGTCAAACACTTTCAGATGTACTTCAGAACCAGCTACATTAATGGCTTTGGGACAGAGACACCCTTAGGCTTAAAACTGACCTCTTTCAGTTGGTGGGATAGCAGTCCCCCCACCACCATGCACCAAGACTTTTACCTTCTACAAATCAGTAATCACCCACTTAGTTATCACTAGAGACTGATACATAGTACAGTATTTACTAGAAGTAGATGAACTGTGATCTGGAAGTCGGAAGCCTTTTTTAAATTTTATTCTATTATATTAAACTTTCCGAACCATTTTTCCGCATCTATAAATAGCCGAGTATTTAAAATGCATTATTTTTAATTATGCAGCCTAGCTTCTTTTTTAACACAACAGAGAGAAAGGAAGACCCACTCAGGGGATAAAAAGGGAGGAGGGAGTAAAAACCAATGAAAACAGCCTTAGACATGCTTGTCTCAGGCGGAGGCTGATACAACTGCAGCATTAATCATTAAAACCTGATAAAACATTCTCAAATGACATTTTCTAAAGTCACAGATGTAAAAAGTCATACAAGACTCATGTCATTTGTCCCCTCTGGGCTCAGGGACAGTAAATCTTTTTATGGGATGGGGGAATTTTACAAGAAGGGCACATTAAGTGAACAATTTTTTATTCAGGGCGACCCTACGTTATATTCCTTTCATCGCTGTGGAACAAACATTTCTACTTCACTGATAACAGAAACTTTCTTTGAGTTAAATAACATTTTAATACTTTTCCTTCTGCAGTCATGGTAAATTAATCCTGCATGGTTTTAACATCTGGTGGTTTTAGGACTTTAACATCACCCATTCAGGCAGCTGGCAAATGAATGGTGCAATGTGAACATATTCGTTATGAAGAACATCATATTGAACTAGTTCAAAATAAATATTTGTCAAAATTTTATCGTTCTTAAGGTGGCCCATTCGGTCCTGCTGCATCCTTGACTTTCATCCAATCTTTCTGGTTTACAGTCATTTGTAATGAATAAATAAATATTATTTGTTTTGGTCTTTTAGTTTTTGGGACAGTATAAATAGAACATATAACAGATGTTCTTTGTTTCTAATGAACCTTTCACATACTTTGCAATAAAAGACTGTCTGTCTTTGACTTACGTAATGTCTGAGTTGTAAAAAACAACATTACAGCACATTTATGTCTAACATCATAAATGTTGCAGCTCACTGGTTCACAAATTATTAAAGATTTCTACATTTATCTTAGCTCCATTCCTGGTTTAAACTTTCTAGGACAGCTTGACCTGCCCACAACGTCTGATTCAGTTCCTGTTCTCCACTTGTAAATGATTCTCCGCACATTAAAGATTCATTCATGTTTCACCACAGTTGCATCTGTTGTCATCTTACTGAAAGCCTCAGAGAGCTCTTTGGATCTAACCAGGATTATATCACAGAGAAGCAAAACAAGCTTCCTGTCTGAGCCGATGAGATGGACTGCTCCAAAATGCTCTCTAATAACTCTAATCCTCTGTGTCGAGCCAAATATTAACCAGAAAATGCATTCGTTTATTTGTGTAATTTAAAGAAATGTCTTTTTTTTTCTAATGGCTGTTAACTTGGTCTACATGCCATGAAGCTGTTGGTGAAAGGACAATGATTTTAGAAACTGTCAGAAACTGGTGCATATCTTTTCTTCCTGAGTCAAGCTCCTGAAATAAGATGACAAAGCTGGTGACTTTACAACAGAAGCCTAAAGCTGCAGTGTGGGATTTTTAAAAAAAATTTTATTGCTATTTTAATGCAACAGGTTTATTTTTTTACCATCAGATAATGAGGACCGTTGGCCGTGATAACAGTTAATTAATTTGGTTATTTCAGGAAAAGGAAGTTTTTTTTGTCAAGATAACAAGATGATTACATTTGGCTAAAAATGAAGTGTAAATCTGATTTTATTTATCCAAATAGACCCCTTGGCGGCTGGGGAGGGACTGCAAGGCACTGCATGTACATGTGCAATTTTGTAAATGAATGAATGGTAAAATTGTCTGACAATTCACAATTTCGACCTTTGGTAACAGTTTTCTACAACTTACAGAGCTGCATTGTACTAGAATTTCTCCTTGCTCCCAGTTCAGGTGGTGGAAGAGATGAGGATGATGACTAAGGCCCCATTTACACAACAATGCTGAGACGGTAAAAAGCAAAAGTTGCATCCCCTTCCTTATCTCTAGAGGTAAATAAAACCTGAAATACCAACCCTATAATATAGAAAATACTCAGTTGTGATGGTTGGAGCAGCCTCGGCTGCCAGAGTCATGTGAAAACACTGGAAACGCCCCACAAAATCCCCTTGATATGAGGTCATGCTGACCAGAATAAGAGGTAAGGGACCTGTGGAAGTGGTAACTTGGGATCATTATATGATCCATCTCAACTATTAATAATGTTACTGTAACATGAACTCTATCATTGGTCCTTGATTCCTGCAGCAGTTTGACTGGAAACCAGCACTGCTCCAGTGGACCACTAACATACCCAATAAAATCCAAAATAGCGTTATAATGACAGAAATGATTCAGAGTTCTAAGGTGCTTTGCTAAAAGCAGGCATTGGTGGTTCCATTAGGGGACGAGTGGGCTGAATCATCCAACTCTAAAGCATGACGTCTCTGCAGAGCTCACTTTAAAACCTTCAAATGCAAATTTTTCAGATTTAGCTGTTCTATCGTCACATGTTTCCCCTGCAGATTTCTCTTTGTAAAAACACCGCATGACACTCTCAGCGATGTGTATCAAGCCATGAAAATATTTGATGAATATGATGGCAAGCTGTCTGGGACAGAGAATAAAACTGATTACATCGTTGTTCTGAACCAGGCTGTTAATACAAATAAATCATCATCATACTACTGGAAGTTGCCAGACCCTTGAACTTTAAAAAACATGTTTTAAAGTTTGCTTTGACTTTGCTTTTGTTGTTCTGCTTTACCTCTTTGTGATGGACTTTGTAAAATTGCTTTTTAAATTGATATGTATCTGGGAACAGGGTTGACCTAAATTCTGAGCTCTGTTGTTTTATGTCAGCTTGCTACGATGTTCAGTGAAAACATGACTAGGCAACACATCAAAACAAATGTTGTTTATTTATGACTGCAATGAGGACTTTTTTTAAAGCCAAAGTAATTAAAATCACATTGCAGATACATTCCTCTAAACAATTTTTATTCATTCATTCATTCATTCATTCATTCATTCATTCATTCAGTATCACATACACTGACATCTTGATTTGGACGTCCGGATACTTTATATCATTCCCTGTTGTTTCTTAAATTCTCCTCAAACAGCCAATCATTAGATATTTTTTTATTCCACCTTGGACTTCTTTGCACTGATCAAAGATCTAATGAGGCATCTGCACAAAACCCAAATGAATCCGATGATAAACGAACCAAATGCAACAAAGACTGCCATCACATCTATAGAATAATAGGCGTACCAGGGCAGCTTGTATGACTCGGTGCGGAGGTGCGCTGCTCCCTTGTGCCTCATGACGTACTCTATCCAGAAAACAGCATTGTCAATGGGTTTTATTGGTTTGTCGTGATGTAGGCTTGACAGTTTGATCATGTTCTGCTTGTAGGGTTTTTCGGGGTCAACAATATTCTTTAGGGCACTTGTGAGAGACTCAACATCCATTTTTGTCACATCAACTGATTCAGCAACTCCACGGGCCTTCATACGCACCAGGTTGTCATACTGGTCAAAGATGAGTGGGATACCCAGAACCGGCACTGCATGGTAGATGGCCTCATAGAGGCCGTTGGTGCCCCCATGTGTGACAAAAGCCCTGGTTTTAGGGTGGCCTAGGATGTCGTTTTGAGGCAGCCACTCAACTAGCATGGTGTTGTTTCCGAGAGTGGCTGGTCTTTTCCCAAGATGCCTCCACAGAACCTTCTGAGGGAGCTTGGCAAATGCTGAGGCAAAGGTCTCTGATATCTCAGGGCCAAGGTCGCTCAGCAGGGTCCCCATGGTCATGACAATCACCCCATGTTCACCAGAGCTCTGCACAAAGTCCTCCAGATCTGATGGAAGAGGCTTGGAAGGCTTACCCTGGAATCCTCCGATGTAGACCACATTAGGCATGGTGGGACGAGGAAACTCAAAAGTAAAGTCAACCCGCATCAGCCAGATGTCAGCTTCTTGCATAATAGACATGGTGCTGATGTTTCTACCAAAATAGCGATCACACACGGCCTGGTATGGAGGGTTGGAGATGTAGTGGTACATGTAGACCAGCATGCCTTGATAGATAATATTACTGACCCTCTGAAAGAAGTTCATCTTGTCCGAGTAATAGGAGAACAAAGCAGGGATGTAGGACAGTGGAGAAGGCGCTATGGCAAAATGTGCCTCTCCAACCATTACCCAACGTACATTAAACACCAAGGGAAGCTTGAGATAATGAGCCACCAGCACTCCGGCTGGAAAAGCTGGATCTGTTAGAACAAGTTCATACCCAGTTTCCTTCAGCTCCCTCATCAGTGTCTTATTCTCGAACATGGTGACAACCAATTGTGCCACAGTTTGCTGGTTTTCTCTGATCAAGTTGAAAATGTGTGCATAAAACTCAAAAAACGACCACACTGAGCCTTTCCTTTCACTGATCTCCAAAGACCTTTTCAGGAAAGAATTCATAAAGTCTTGGCTCTCAATGTTTTGGGACTGTTCCTGGGGAATCGTGATGGAGGTGTAAAAGGGCGAAACTTCAGTGACGTACCAGCTGGTAGAGGAGCGAAGCACTGTGATTTGATGGCCCCGAGAATGTAGGGCCTCCAGAATAGTTTTCATATTAATCCAGTGACTCCCGTCCACTGGGTAGACTAACACCTTCCCACCATCACCACTGGAAGGCAGGGATGCAGAAAACAGCAGAAAGAACGCCACCGCTGAATATGAACCCATCACTGGAAAGAAGCACAGCACACAATGAATATTTTAGTTCATGTAGAGCTTATTTTAAAACTACAAGTGCCATTAGTTTTTCATCCCTAATGACATATGAACAACTTTTCATAAATAAAAACATCAGACAAACTGTCTTTAAAGGATGTACAGAGGATCCTTATGATGCCGTGAGCTGTGTTGTCATGGGAATTAACCCCTGGTATTGTTTCCTAAGGCAAATCAACCTCAACGAGGAGTAATGGATAATGGATGCCAGAGTAAGAACAAAATAAAAAAAGACCTTTATGAAGTTCACAATGTAAAAGTTCTCTCTGAGATGGGCTTTTCATGTCACAGAATGCCCTGTGTTACTGATGCTGGACCTGATCTCGACCTTTGATGCTGGTAACCATTAAATCACGCCCAGTAGGCTAAAATACTTGGTTGGTGTATCAGGATCTGCTTTGAACTGTTTTTATTACAATTTCACTGGACGATAATTTTCTGTGACTGCTGCAACATTCAGGTCCTCTTCCTTGTTTCTTATTTATGGTGTCCCACAAGGGTTTGTTATGGGGCCTTTATTGTTTCTTTTATATCTGCTCCTCATCAGCTTATTTAAAGTTTTTTAATGTCATTTATGAGAAAATTCAGTTTTATACATATTTTAAACCCTGTGATGTTTTTCAAATTCTTGCTCAGGTGCTACAGGATGTGGGGATGGCCACAATTGTTGTTGTTCAACAGTACGCAGAGTGTAAATCCAGCTAAATTCACAAAGATTAATCTGTGAAATTAAAGCACTATTTTTTAACCCATTAATTCAATAACAACAGTTTTTACTCATGCCATATTAAACATCTGAGTTTGTCATTATTTCAGAGAAAACAACTGATTTGGGGCATGTAGAGGAGTGATCAGAGTGGTGAGCCGAAGGCAGCAAGAAACTACTTTATCCTCCCTATTTATAGTTTCTGCTATCTTCCAAGCCTTGCATTAGAACTTTTATCATCAGGTGTCCGGAAATTCTTCTGGTAGTATCAAGCAAGAAAGAGAAATGTTTGCTTAATCTGTAAATTGGGAGGTTACAGAATGAACACAGAGTTAAACAACGGGGTCAATCCAGGAACCCAGTGGCTATAAACACGTAAATGACTTGCAGGTTCAAACTTCCCGTTCCTTGAGCCCAGCACTATTCATCAAAATGTCAAAACCTTTGTGAAATCTTAGAAAAATCTTGTGACAAAGTTTTACAACTTTTTGGTTGTAACCAAAACCTTCTCACATGTGGTTGGTCGACAACACACATTTACTAATCGATAACTGAACTTTTAAAACTGCCCCCTTAAGACTCCCAAAGCTTTGATTTTGTCTTAAAATCTTTTGAACACAACATAAACATGTGATATGTGTAGAAAAAAAAACCTTCACTGCAGCCAGTCATTTACGTAAACATGCTGGGTTCAGATTTCGTTTTTTTCTTTAAACAAATCAAAATTAGTTGAAATAATTCAACATTAAGCTGTACTTTCATTTTAAAAAGAACAACGTGTTTCCCAGCTCGCTGGAAATGAATCTGTGTGATTGTGCTTGCTGAAAGCTACCTTTCTGCTCATTCACTCTCAGTCCTGGAAATGTTAAGTGATATTGAGTAGTTATTACAATTTAACCAAGTCAAAGTCTACACAGGTATCAGTCCAAGCATTTGGCTTTATCTGGTATTGGAAACATATTTTGATAACACAGCTAAATGTGTAGTCATACCTGCATTCCTTTTTTATGGTAGCTATTTCTGTTTAGCAAGCTACAACAAGCTAATTAGGACTAAATCAGATATGCAAATACAACCCAGGATTATGTGATTGCACAAAAAGGTTTCTGAGCAAATCCTCTCTGATTAAAATGTTAATTAATTTAATTGTAAAACTGTAAGAAGACAATGAGGACTGCAGACATATTGATCCACATGAATTTGAAAAGTTATTGACAGCTGGTTAGCAAAACTGGTTCTCACCTCAAGCCTTAGCTTCAATCTCTGCGACTTTCAGTGCTAACGAAAGAGAATCCAATGTCCAAGCTTATCATGCTACAGTCCTGCAGAGCTGCAGATGAAAACACAAGTAAATGTATAACTTAATGATCCTCTCTGAACTCTTGCAGTGGGCTGTGCTCCCCCAACCCTCTGCATGTATATGTATGACATAACTCTTTTTTTACCTCTACACTGACACATCCAAACTCAATCCTAAGAAAACCTGCTTTCCTTCTTGCACCTGTTTTATCACCCCCAACATCTCCATCATCTCAATTTTCTAGATTTGCATAATTTTTTCCCCTTTGTCCCATGAGGAGAGATTTTTCTTTAATGATAAAAGTGAATAAAACATTACTTTAAGTCTTTCTGGTGTGGTGGGGAAAAATACAAACGTCCAACAATGATCCAGAAGAAAAAGTCCATCCAGGTTTGTCAAAAACTCATGCACTAGGAGACACAAGTTATAGCGCATCTGAAGTGTCTGAAGATGAAGAGTGTTTGTCTTGTCTTTTATTTCATTAAACAGGCAGTTTGGTCTCTCAGCTTAATCGTCTCTGGGAAGTGCAACAGACAAACCTGATCTACTCAGTATGGGAAGATTGACATGCAATGGGAATTACCTGATCTGCTCATGATACAAGTAGTTTAGTCTTTACACATATTTTTATAAAGGAGTTATAAGAAAGGAATAATAAATCACATTTTCTTCACACCGGTTTAATATCAGCACATTTCAAAGATAGAAAACCTGCAGGGATCTGTATCATTTAACCAGGTTGAAAACTCCTCCTTTAGTCTTGCTCATTTCTCAGGTGTTATTTTGTTCCATGTTTCCACACAGTTTATAAAAGGTTCAGTAAGCTTTTCCAATGATTTTCAATAGGATTTAAGTCTGAGCAGCTTTATTTTCCTGAATGTTTCTATGGCTCATTGTCTTGCTGAAATATCCCCCTCATTTCATCTTCATTGACCTGTTTTACAGCAGATTTCTATTTTTTTATCAAGAACGTCTCGGCATGGTCTTGTTGTGCTGAACACATTTCCTTTGCTAAGGGCTTTATTGTGCTTATTTCTAAATCACATGTGGGATTTGAGGGGGAGGAAAATGAAAAGGGGAAAAAAAGGAGAGGAGAAAGTGAAGAAAGGAAAAAAAGACATAAAGATACAACATGGATATAAAGCGACAATGTTACAACCAAACCAGTAAAAAGATAACCTGCTGGTACTGTAAAGAAACATTCTGCTTCTGCAAGAAAACAAAGGCAATCATCAGAAGCCACAAATACAGCAGACACCCAGAGCACTAGTGCCAGCCAGTGACCATGCACCCGGCCAGAAGATGGCGCAGTATCCCCACACCATAATGTTCCCTCTTCCAAACTCCACTGCTGCTGTTATCAGGTGCAGTGTCTAAATTTCTGGTCCCTTCTGACTGTAAACCACGTCTATTCTCCCAGTATTTCAAAGACTTGTCTAAACATTGTGCAGCAAACTAAAGGAGGAGTCCTGGGTTGGTGTAGAGGCAAAGGTGGTTGAGTTCCTGACTGGTAATTTTCTTTGAAACAGCTACAGCTCCTTAATACTTTGTTGTATCCTTGGATTACTTAGATTTTACCAACATTTAGTGCAAATTTCATGTGAGTGCCCTCATGGTATTCATTTGAATGGCCATGCTCTGTTACTTTGCAGACTGCAGGGTTGGATGTCGGATCACACACAGCAACGATCTACTTGTTAGCAAACTTGCCATGTGTGTACGTCTATCTTCTCCACAGGTTCTTTGTTTACAGGTACCCATGCACTTCAATACATGGGTTATAAGAATGTGTAGAGGTTATTTGAGACGTTTAAAGGTTTAAGTCCTCCAACCGGCCCTGCAGCTTGGCCTTAAGGAGGAAAGAAAGAAGAAACAAGAGAAGAATATCTCCCGTCATTCATGTACACGTGAGAGAAGAATAGAAGGAGCAGGAGGGTATGGTCCATAAAGGGGAGACAAAGAACAGGGTACCAAACGTAGTGGGAGGCATGAGGGACTTATTAGGTATTATGGGATAAACTAAAAAAACTTTGACTGAAAACTAATTTGACTGCAACTGAAGACAAAAATGAGAAACAAAATAAAAGTTTGGCACAGAAAGATGGAAAACCTGGATGAATCAATGCGTAAATACTGTGGGACTCATGAAAGACCAGAGGAACATGTCACAGGAAGAACAGGAAGTAAACACATGAGAATTCACTTTAGACTGTCTCTAAAAAATAACAGAATTAAACCATCCTTTGCAAAGGAAAGAACCAAGACCAGCCCAACAGAGCAAACCCACATGAGAAAGAGGGAATTCCCTGTTATCCCTACTTCTCCCTTACACCCATCCCAAACTGCTATATTTCTCTGTCAGTATGCACCACGTGTGATATAGATCTGCATATAAATAGAATAAGAATAAATCACTCTTCCCAGAGCTTTACCAGGACCCACAAAGAATTATCTCCCACTCCTCCTGTTCATCCACCGCCTCATCCCTCAATCTCTCTTTGATTTGTAGATCACCACTTCAGCTCGTACCCTTACTTCTTCCATCTCAATCCTTCACTGTGCCCTCTGCCCGCCTCAATATCAAGCTCATCCTCACACTCGAAATATTGACTCTCTCCATCTTCAAATCAAGACTCATCTGTTTAAGACTGCCCACTGAACTGAAGTCCATCTACACTGTCCTCCAAATTCCTTGTTATTTAAGCAAATTTTAGCCTTTTTTTTACTGTGTTGTTGTAAAGTGTCCTTGAGGTTTATTTTGAAGTCACTTTTAGATAAAATGTATTTTCAATGTTATTATTATAGGGAGCAGAAGACTACCCTGTGATCATTATTACATATTACGTGGTAATAAACTGTAAATTGATTTTTAAAACATTTGTTAAAGGACCAAATAAGGACTTCAGAATAAAAAAAGAGTCTGCCTCTCTCCATTGTTTCCTAATTGGGTCAGGTTTTAAAGGGTTAAAAAAAAAAGAACAGAAAACCGAAAAATCTTATTAAAATCACTTTAGCAAGTCATGGCTCAGTCTAATCCCTGGTTGTTACTCGGGCTTATACAGAATTAAAAAGAAGCCTTTTATGGGACATTCATGGAACATCCAGTTCCATGTCCACATAAAAATGTTCTTTTTATTTGCTTTTAGAAAAATCATCTCCCAATCCACACATTTTTCTCTATGTATACTTGTTTATCATCTTTTTTACGCACTTATCTCATTTTATATCCTACTCTCATAAACTGTTAATGCATTTTCTCTGTTTTTGTTTTTCCTTTCTGCTGCAGCAGTACAAATGTCCCAAATGAAGTACAAAGGAGGGATTATTCTCTTCAATTCACTACCCTGGAGTTTAAAGTCTACACATTACTTACCACCAGCCTGGCCTAGGTAGATGAGTTTACCACGATCACACTTCAAACCCACCGACCGGATGGCAAAGGATTTTCTTTCTTTTTCATGTTTCATTCAGAGAAAAGAGACTCCATAAATCAAGTCCCCATGCCAACTTGTCAAGCCTCACTCACCCCTCCCCTCTGCAACGTATCTGAAGGAAGGTGCTGCTTTCACCTTCGTCCACTAGGTGTTAGTCTAACACAGTTTTTCCAGCCAAGCTCATTTTCTGTCTCCACAGCTGGCAGCATCTTCTCCACCCACCAAACTTATCAGAGACATAAGCGATGGTTCTAATACATTTACATAGTGAAGACAGTTGGTACCCGACCAAAGAAACGGTGCCCTCATCCTTATTCTTCTTGCCAAATTTAGTTGTAATCAACAGAAAATATGCTTGTCCAAATGTAAGAGAATTGATTGCCAAAAGTATCAATAATTGATGCACTGCTTCAGACACAAAATTTTTTATTCAGCTTTTGTAGAAGAGTGAACAAAGCATGTGATCAAAATGAAAGATCTATGTTTCCATGATGGGTAATTACATTACAAAATACAGAGCGACCAAACGAGCTGGTCACATCTCGGCTCTTATTTCTCTCTAAAGTCTCAGGTATTCGTCCCTGTTATCTTCGCCTGCGACACACTCATCTCACCCCCTCTTCCTCCCCCTCCCTCCTCCTCTCTATTGTCTTGTCAGCCACACTCACTCGTCCTGAGCTGTGGAAAGCAGAGGACATCATTATGGGAAATGACTCTAGTGTTGCATACCAGCTCTGATAATAAAACTGTCAGTCAGGGAAGGACTGCATGACGGCCGCCGTGATTACGGTCAGCGCAGGAATCCCTCTGTTAAGATCTTCTGACTGTCAAAAAAAATCTAAGCAATGGAGAAGAATAACTAATGGTTGAATAATAGAATAGAAAAAATATGCTATAATAACAATCCTGGCTGGAGATGACCAGGCAAGAGGGGCATTAATCAAAGAGGAAAGTCATCTCAAGGAGCTTGAAGGCATGGAGCTCAGAATCTGGAGCCAGGTCCTCTGGTCAGATGAGAATAAATCTTTAAGGTAGAAGATGTTGTCCAGGAGCAATTTTTACATTATTGCTTAAAATCCTCTTCACACCCCGATTGCAGATAATTAATTAAATTCTCCTACACAAAAAAAAAATATTTTAGTCCCTTGTGGAACAGACAGGGCTGAAAAAACTTCCTGACATTTGATATGTTTCATAAAATATATGATTGTGAGATAATTGCATTTTGTTTTGATTTACATTTCAATTTTTATGGGCAAATCAATAATATTATAGATATTTGTGTGTCTGTGAAACAAAAAGTGTTGCATGTTTTAACAGTAGAAAGGGTTACTGTAACGCTCACTTGGAACTTCCTAAAAAACATTCAGGGCTTGAGGCGGTCATGTTGAAAAGATGAAAAAGACCTAAATGCAACATTAACTCTGGTCTCTGCAACACTGAAGGCAGGACATCTGTACTGCAGATATGTTTCCATGTTTTAAAGTTAGAACATCACATTATTAATCTCAGGTTGCAATCAGCCTCATACATGTTTCTACTGTAATGTGTTCATGCACATGGCTGTTTTTGTTTGTTTTTCCTTTTAGAGTTCTTGCCATTGCATTTGTGAGTGTGGGTGTTCTTGCAGCTTGAAGAAAATCATCAATATGTGTCAGGACACAGTGGGAGGTCAGCAGTGGGAATGAGGGAGTCCTAAAGAGGTTTTAATGACATTGTAACAGTTCTTTGTATCTGTGTGAGAGCCATGTCTTGGAGGCATATGCATGCAGCTCCTGCTGTTCCACCATCTTTCTGTAACAACACACACTTGACTCAAATGGACTTCACGACATCTGTAGTCATGGGCATCTACAGCTGCAGCATAGCGAGAAGGCAACGTTCAGTCACTCCATGTAACACCTTAGCCCACCATTCTGCACCATACACTGCTTATGCTTAGCGCACGTGTATCTAACATGCAATGATGAGGAAAGTGCCGTATGGCCGTAATGTGGCTGTAAAGGCAGATGTAGAGGTGGTGGCAGGTTATTTCTTGCTGCTTCACTTCCACCTGAACATTTACATGATCTGTGACGACAAATGCTCCAGAATATCTGCTAGACATGATCCAGAGATTTTGATGGGAAAAGAAAGTATATTTTATGGGGAATTCCATTATTCAGAGGAAACATTTAATTTCTTCAACATGAAACATCATCATCATGATACACTCTTACCCATTCCAGTGAAGGACACACAAAGCTAAGTTTACATTTTCCTGCAATGTCTTCCATTTTTTCCCCTGAGCAACATCATTTGATAAAACCAGACTTTTATGGTCTGATTTTAAAAGAGCAATAAAAGAAATAAAAGACAGAATAGCTCAAAAAGAGTTAAAGTAGTACAAAAAAACACAACAGGAACCTGTGAGTGATACGTTGGTTATAACAAAGTTAATCAGGGAATAAACAAATGTTTGGAAAAATAAATAAATAATTTACATGCAGAATTATGCACATCTCTTCAAACCTTGGAACCTTTGTGTCAGTCAGTTTGTAAATATCAAATATCAAGCCCCCAGTCTGTTACACGTTGAATTACTCGGGACTATCAGGGGTTGTTAAACTACAGCCTTCATTAGACTCTATTGATCTAATAGATGTCAAAAGCTCAAATCCAATCCTCTGACTCACAGAAAGAGGCTCTCCAAACCAATCACTTCCCAGACTACGATGAATGAAGTGCACTCGTTTGCTCTAATACTGGTGCAGGTACTAACACATTACCCTCCATGACACCCCTTATCTGAGGTTGGAAACATCAAGTTGAGATGAGCTCATCGGTGCAATTTGTCATCACCTTCATCCTGAATCCACTTTAACAACCTGGCATTTCCTGCAGTTCCCTTAGTGACAGAAGGAAAAGTTTTCAACAGCTCAATGGTGCAGATCTTATGCTCTGCAGGTAAGTTTGACTTTGGACTATGCATTCGTCACACAGTTTAAATATTTAGAAAATATGCATCTGTAATACTATTATCACGTATTGACTCTTTGTTAATAAAAAAAATGTCTCATCCTGTAGTGAAACTTTTAGCATTGGGATATCATTGATAGCCATGATGTCTCCCGTTCCACCACATCCCAAAGGTGGACTGAGATGTGGTGGCTGTGGAGGGCGTTGGAGTCCAGTGAACTCACTGATCTGAGCTGTGTGACATGGATCATCCTGCTGGAAGTAGCATCAGAAGATGCTCCACTGGGCTCAGAAAGGGACGGACATAATAGGCTGTGATACTCAGGTAGGCTGTGCTGGTTAAACCAGGACATGCTGGACTAAAAGCCGCCACACGGATGCTATTCAGCATACCTCGGTTGGGACCAGTGCTTAACCCTTTCATGCATGAATTATTAAGAAACTGTGCCATGTGCTTTTTGCATACAGTAATTAACTTCCATAGACATAAACAGTGATTTTTTTTTTACATTTTTAATAATATTTGACTTTTTATTTATATTTTGTTTTTGTTTTTGATATTTTAATAAAAATTATTAATTAAATATTATTTTCATATTTCTATCATATGGATATTCTATCAAAATATTGCTGTATCATTTTCTTTCATTTTATTGACGATTTTCCTAATTATCACAAAAGATAGTTTGGTTATTACAATGTATTTATGTAGGCTACATATACAAATATTCATTGTACAGTCAGAGACGGTGTACTGCTGTTGCATGACTCACTGATGTCCCCTGAAGCAGCTTTATCACAAATCTTCCATCTCCACCAGTGGATATACTGGGAAACAGCTGTCAAATAGGTATCCACTGTAGTGGTCACTATGCATAAAAGGGTTATTGGACTTCCTGATGCCTTTCCATCATCTCCAACCAGTCTGCCCATTTGGACCAGTCTATGAAAACCAACATGGTTTTGTGTAAAGATCCCAGAAGATCAGCTGTTTCTGAAATACTCAGGCCAACAACCATGCTTAGGTCAGTTTGAGCTTCATCAGGTTGTCTTCACCACGTCTACATGACTGGATGTGGTGAATTTCTTCCTTGTGATTGGCTGGTTAGATATCTAATTAAACAGGTCTGCCTAATAAATGGGCGGGTGTCATTTAGAGCACTGACACTCAATCCGGTCCAACGCAATCCATCAGGTTTTCAATGTTTTTGTGCTTCGAAAAACCTTCATCAGATTAAATAAATGTAAATAAATCAAGTTCTTTACAATGACTCATTAATTACAGTCAGGTGTGTGGGAGCAGGGACACATGGACAACCTTGAGGCCCTTTGTAGGACCGAATTGAGTCTCCCTGGCAGGCATCATCTTCACCTAAAGAAGAATTACTCAGGACAAATCCTTGCACGTGATATGATGTTAAGATTTAAAACATTGTCTTAACTCATTTCTAGTCAAGTGACAAAGAAAGCACAACATTAGTTAATGCCTGTGATATTTTTATATGATCAGAGTTAATTATAGTATGAACTAATGCTAAATATATGCAACAACACCATGGTCATGTGAAAATAGCCTTATCTGTGCTAAGGTGGTGCTAGACGGATAGCATTTACAACATGCTTATGTTAGTCTTTCCACAGCTGGCAGGAAGGGGGAGGCCTGATATAACAGCACAGCAGTCTGGGTTTGACTTAGGACAGGAATAGACATGCGGACTGTTGTCATGGAAGTTAAAATGATTTACAGCCTCAGCCATTAGCAAAGATAGACAAGAGTAAAAAAGTGTTACTACAAAGCACTCCTGCTTCTCTGAAGCTTAGAGTATAAAACTTTAGGTAAAGTCACATTTTTCCATCTTCTCATGATGTACTGAACCTGAGGAGGCTGATGATACATCAGACAGAAGTAAATAAGTTTCCAAAAACAGCTCAGGATTCATCACCTGTTTTACCTCTGGATTATTTTTCATTTTATGTTTCAGCGACATCATATTCTACAAATCTGCAGCTTTAATGTGAAAAATAATTATATTAAAATATTGTCAGGTCAGTAAAGCATTTTTCAGTAATTTCAAATTTCAGTCATGGCAAAACAGGTTTAGTAGCGCTGGATAACAATTCAAACCCTTTAAATCTTGACCCAACAAAAACTGAGGTATAAATTCACATCTTTTTTTATTCTGAAGTCTTTATTTTGTCCTTTAACAAAATGTAATAGAAAAAAACACAAACAACTATTTTTGCAAATTTACTGTTTAAACTGGGTCATATGTCGAATTCTAGTGCAAAAGTTACCCACCGGCGGTTGAAAGTATTAAACTGTGTTCAACAGAATTTTGTGCAAAAGGTCTCAGAAACTACCAAATATGATACGTTAAAAGTAAATGCATTACATCAGGGTGCAAAAGAAAGATTAAAACAAACTGAAAAGAAGAAGAGATGAAACAGAGCAAGCTAAGGAGAGAAAGATACAACAAGACAATAATGTGAAATGTACCATTATTATCAATCAGTTGATCAATCTTTGATTTGTTTATTTAGCACTTTTTAAACATTGTGCAGTTCCAAGTGCTAAACAAAACCCAAACTAACACAGCGCAAGGAAGGGCTGCCGTTAGGGAAAACCAGAGACCTAGAAATGATCTTGGGCCAATAAAAACTTAACTAAAGAAACTAAAATATTTTTAAAGGAAGAAGTTAAATTATATACATAAATGAACTGTTAAAATACATAAAATAAATAATCATTGTCATCATCATTATAATCATTGTAATCACAATCATCATTGTCAAAAAAATCTCTCTCTACCTTACTGAAAATGCAGAGGAGGACAGAGATGATTTAAAAGAAATATAGACTGGAGACTATTTAGCTTTAACCTTCAGGATAGAAAGCCAGGCTAAGCCAGGCTACCTTGGCACCTGTGGCTCAGTTGTACTGGCAAGTGTTGTGTGGACCAGGTGTGGTACAGATGTGGGTCATGCATATGTATTTGTACAGTAATGATGCAGCTGGATCACTAAACCTCTATGGGATTATGGAACAAAACATGAACATTATTTCTGCAAAGATCATCTCTGACAAAGTGAAGCAAAAATAAAATTATTGACATTTTAGTAAAGGAGAGGTGCTCACAGTTGGGTCCCATCTGTTCCCCAAGACTCTTAATTGGGGAACCTCAGGTTTTAAAAGCTTATTTTAGTTTTACACTGGGAATAAAACAGGTTAAAGAATATTTGGTTGAAACTTACACATGTGAAAGTAGCATAAGCAGTGGTTCAGTGGTCCCTGCAGAAGCGGGTGTCCTTTCAATCATTTGCCCATATTTTTAAAAAGTAGCCCGGAAAAACACCATTTTAGAAACAGTGGAATGCAGGACAACTCCACGTCACTCAAATCTCAAATCTATCAGTATTATTTGATCATTTCTTTCACATTGTTTCATGTTTATGTGCGCACCAGCAACAAGAAAGGCACCACTCACCTTCTCTGATGCCTGCATCTGAAGCTGTACCATCATCTTTGGCTGTGGACAAAGAGGCTGCATCTCCTTCACTCAGGTGTCCCCCATGGTTTGGGATTTGATTTGATTCGATTTGATTTATTTCAGATCCCCATTAGCTGTGGCAAAGCCAAAGCAAGTTTTCCTGGGGTCCAGACAAAAATTTTTACAGTATGTCAATGCATTAATATCTTACACACAACATAATCACCATACTTAAGTCAAATTAAAACAGAACAAAAATAAAATATAAAATAAAAATAAACAAACATATTAAATAACTCAGTATCCAAACAATAGCTCCCAGGTTCATAGTGGTATATAAACATTTCGTATGATGTTTATACCAATCTACCTCTATTGTAGCTAGCATATTGGTAATCTAAGTGAGATGGAGCGCCAAGGAGCGGGTGTGGGTGTTGGGCTAATGTTAACAACTTTGTTGGCTAACTGTAGCATTGTTAAAGTTGGCTCAGATGCAAACTGATGTAGGCTACATGTGTGAGGAAAATCACCCAACTCGGCCATTGATTGACTCATCAGTCCTTGTACCTCATTTAAAGTTAACCAGTGAAGACAGTTAGAACAAGCCAGTCAGAGGCGGAGTCAGCTGGCTCATGACTTCTCTGTGCTTGAGAAAAAATGTGCAATTAGGTTGCTGATAAAAAGGAATGCTGCCATCGAAGTGGCTTAGAAGGGAGTATACCAAATGCTGGGGTTTACTCCATATACCAGCGTATATTCTGAACTACACCACTGACCATAAGTTTGTTTAAACCCTGACTGATACTAGTCACCATGAAAAGTGGATTCAGATGTGTTTTGGTTTATCTGCGTGTCATACCCCGAACAGGGAAGGTCAGAGTGGTTTGCTCCCCCAGGTTTGTTTATCTATATGCTGCTGGTTTTAGCAGCTTACTAGCTCCAATTTTATCTTCATGTTTTCATTCCTGTACCGCCTGTGGCCATGGTAACCACCCTGGCACAGACTGCATAAACAACACTGTTTATCATTTCAGTGGCACTTCTCTCTGTCAGGCTTTGGCAGTGTCATCGTGGTCCCTCATGAGACTCAAATCAGCCCACAGAAGACAAGTCTCACATTATATTTATTTTCCACAACATTTGTTAAATCTAAGGCGCTAGGAGTTGGAACTTGTTTAGGACAGAAGGACTGTGTCAAATGTGTCGCTCAGGTGGTGTCACGCACCTGCGTCAGAATAAATCCACCGGAGCAACAGTGGCTAGTAGCCTATATGGCTGATGATGCATTAAAATGGTGTCCATGTACAGCTGTGCAGGCAACACAAACAGATGAATATAAAATCACAATCAGGGTGATCAACACATGACCTGATCCCAGTTTAAAGAGCTTAGCTGGACAGATACTGTTTGCCTCAAATGTACGATTCTACTGCTATCTTTTGCTAAATGTCTCATATTTTAAAAACCCAGGAAAAGTGAGGGCCTGTGTTTTCTCCCTGTGTCCACCTAGTGATGGACTGCCAGCCTGTCTGGGATGTACCCTGCCTCTCACCTATAGTAGCAGCTGGGACCGGCTCCAGTCCTCCGCAACCCTGCACTGGAGTGAACACGTAGTGATGGATGGATACTGCAGATCCACCAACGTATTTCCATCATACTTTTAGATTTCAGACCCCTAAAGTGAGTTATACCCACAAGGCAAGTACTTCACATAAAACATCAGAGGCATTACAGCAGGGTGCAGAAGAAGCATTAAAAACAAACTTTACAAATAATGTTAGCTTCTAATTCTAGCATAAATTCTGTGGATAAATGTTACTTGCTTCACAGCTAATTTCCTAAAATCTGGTGAACATTGAAGGAGAAAACTGTATTACATGGATCTTCAGCTGACACCAATGGTAGGATTCTTAATATGCATTAAATATTCTCATAAAAGGGGAAACTAGGAGGGAAATAGGAATGATATAATCTAATTAGTTAAGAATATGTGGATAGTATAGCCCAATTACATGTAATAATAATAAGTCATATCAATGCCAGCTTCAGAACACTGAAACACTGAAACTAAGCTGCTTAGATAAGCTGACATTTACACCTCCTAACTGTCACTCCGATAAATGATCTAAAGTCCACCTTCACAGCCCTTCCACTCCATTAAAGGCCTTAATTACAGTGTAAGCACCTCAACGATGAAGCTTGCGTCGCTGATGAGAGGAACTCTGAAATGAGAGGCATGCAGACTTGTGTCTGTGTCTGCGTGAAAATGTGGATTAGATAGAATGGATCTTTTAGTCTCAGCAGCTTTTAGGATGACATTATTAGAAAAAAGAACGGCTATTTGCTTAACAACAAAATGAGCAAACTGTGGATTACCATGAACGTTTGTGTGGACATCCACGGTTGGATTTTCCTCTGGGGCCATTCCAACAAATTTCAGTTCTACTTATTTAAAGGAAAACTTCGCTTTTTTAACTTGGGGTCTTCATCCTTCCTTTCATACATGTGAGTGATGGCGAAAGGAGCGTTCAAGATCGCTCCAGTATTTAGCCGGGCAGGGTTTCACCAACTTCCTGAATTGAACATTAAGAAGCAATCTTCAACTTTAGGTAGATTCTTTGTGATGTTGAACTCCTCATTTGCCCCAAATAACACAAAGATGGTGTTTTTCTGAGGCCGTACTGGATGTATTGCCTAAATTTATTCAAAAATTCTTGAGTATTAGCAAGGACAAAGCTATCATAAACCTAAGACGGTATAATACAGCAGTGTGTTTGTGTGAATCGCGTTATTACTTGACACAAACTTGCTGTGACACATTCCTTAGTGCAAATGACAGCATCATAAATGGGAATAACTGCCATGGTTATCACAAACCATTTCAGCCTCTTGTGGAGGACTCGCCGTATCATCAGTGAGTGTGGCATCTTATAAGTGCCTTATAAAGGATGGGACGGGGAGCAGTCAGTCGGTCATGGATGCTCATCTGAGCTCTCCTGTCAGCAGCTTCGCAGCACTTCCCTCCTTGACAGATTAGCTTATCTCCCAACAATGCTGTAGGAATGATCATCTGTCTGCGCCTAACCAGTGGCTATAGCGGTGAGTCCGTCTCCTTCATGACACAGAAGCTTCTTCAGCCTCTTCCTGCTGGTGACAAGACTTTCTGTCAACTTTCAACAGGACAGGGGGCAGTATGAGCCATGTGCAGCAGCTCTGATAATAAAAGGAAGCAAAGAAGACTGGAGAAGAGACATGTTTTTTCCACATATGGGAATGCTCTTATGAGATATGAACACTACATCGCTGGACCATCTGGTATACCATTTTCTGGCAAAGGAGTTGTTGATGGACTTGAGCTACCCACTGATAATGATCTAATCTTAGGTTTTTTTCCTTGGTTCACATGAAATTTGTTATTCATGCAGTGATATCAATTCTTGAAGTCACATTCCTTCCCAACATATCATATCATTTCATGCTGCTCAGAAACACTTTTTGTTATACTGGGCGAGCTGGTCCTTCCATCCTGAGAGTTGTCAACACATTATGTATTCATAAAAAGAACAAAAAAGTCTGAAAAGAGCTGCAGACTGTCAAAAATTCTAACAATCCCTGCCATTTGGTCCGAATGGTACAAGGTGGCGTGGCTTTAAACAGAGCATTGAGGAGAGGGGGAGGGGTTAATGAGAAGGGACGTGGCTTTAAACAGTGTGTGGACATGAGGGGGAGGAGCTTAGAAGAAATACCACTTTCAAATCTTACTTGCTCTCCAACATTACCAACTCTAGCTTTAACTTGACAGAGAAAAGATTTGAAGGATTAATTTACAAATCAGGAATAATTTCCACCTATCATATGGGAAAGAATTCTATTATCTGAATATCAATTGAATATGTTAGGTTAACTTGATGCGTTAGCCATTTTAACTTGAATAATAGGAGAATGAGGTATTTTGTTTACATCTAGTAAAACCTACTAAATGGTGATGTGAAAAGCATGATGAGAAGGACTGTTTGCACAAGTAATCAGACCAGCAAAGTTGAGTGAAGTACGGCCAGAAACGTCTTCCACTGAACTTCTAATGTTGGATTATTATTTTAACGTATGTTTCTGATGTCCAAGCTCCTGGAATATCATGACATAACACATAGAAAACATATCACGAGGTTGCAGAATAAAAAGGCATCTAGTTAATAATGCGTCTAAAAATCTTTAAGAATAACCATCAGTGTCATGCCTGGTGAGTATATTGCTAGTGTGTTTGTAAATATTGCTTTAAATGATGAATAATTATTAATTTTCCAGATGGCTGCGGGTAGTTTGTTCCAGGAATGTGTGTCTCAGAGTGCTTTTCATTAGGAATATTAAGGTCAATGACCTGGTAATGTTGCTGTTAGTTTTTATTAGCGTAAGTGTGTAATGGCGGAGGTGGAAGTCCATTCAGTAAATTATAAATGAAAGATGTAGCCAAGAAAATGTGATAACCTTCAGAGCTGAGAATGTTAAGGTTTTTTGTTTTTGTTTTTCCCACAGTGATGAAAATAATGAGGTTTTCTATCCACGATTTTCATTTATTTTTCAAAGAGAGGGCTGTAGTTGTTTGTTTGGTTGTATAACGATAATATAAATGACAAAATAAAGCAGCATGGACATAAACCCTGGCTGATTCCACAGTATGGTCATGCCTCAGTCAAAAGAAAAAAAATGTAAGGGGTTTACCTTTTTCCCTCTCTGACTCTCCGCCATGTTTACTGGTTTGCGTCAATGGATAATTATTGACAACTTTTCTAAATGTAGCATTCAAAACACAACTCTGTAAATAAAAGTCAGATCCCATTCAATTGTTAACTGGTGGGTCGAGATGAAATGTTGTGAAATTTTAATGCTGTTATACTTTGGACCTGAGATGCAGTAATCTTTCAGTCTGATGCTGACTCACTGTGAAGGGAGAATATCAGAGACCAGTCTGGTACCAGTAATACCGCACTACTGTAAAATCAGAGGTTCTGCAGTCTGTGATGCACTTTCATCTCTCCTTTTCTTCTATGTCATATAAATTGTTGATACCATAAACTTCTGACCCAGCGTTACGCATAACCCCATTTGACACTCTATTGTTTATATTTATTTCACAAGAATATAAACTATATGTGAAAATATTTGACATAAGATGCAAGTGTCAGCCGTATCGGTGATGGGAATGTGGTGCGTTATTAGTGGAATGCAGGGTTGGGGAAATGTAAAACAAAGCAAACAAAGAGATGTGGCTGTAGAGAGGAGGTGGGATAAAGTGTTCATGCTGAAGGACATTATGCACCGCGCCTAAAGGATCAGGCTAAAAGAAACCATCCACTCAGGCTCCAGCACATCAGTCTGCTGGTAGCTACACCACAAGGCCAACAACTATAGCTGGAACCATCACTGAGGAAAGCAGCAAGTGAAGAGAGAAGAACCTTAATTTAAGAAATCAGGTAAAACTAAACAAATTCAATTAAATTTTCCCATGTTTCTTTACAAAAAAACAGAAGTTGAGTACAAGTCACTTTGATAGAACCAAAACAATGCAATCTAGTTTAAATTCCCTTCAATCCAGCTTGTAAAGAATTTCAGCTCATAACAAATGTCATTCCATGCTGTATAATTGATAATACTATTATTTAGCCTGTATTTACCCCGTTTAACAAGAAAAATATTGGTCTTGGCACAGAACCCTGAGGAACTCCATGACGAACTCTGCTGTGTGAAACAGACACTGTTTATAAACTTGTATCTGTCCGATCAATAAGATTTGATTGCAGCCTGATGTGGCTCCAAGCCTCTGTAGCTAAATGCAGCACTGAGTTCCAACAGAAAAAGCACATACAGGAGTCCGTTATTTAGGCTATGAGGACATCACTGGTAACTTTCAGCACTGTTTCAGTGCTATCAATCAACTGAATTAAATCTAGCTTGTTATCAACCTCATTTAAGGGCACTTTACAAACAATTTATTCACGCCAATTCTTTAAAAAATACCCTAGCTAAGGAAACCAATGGATTGCCTCGAATATTGACTTTGATTTAGTCCCCCATCCTGAGCATGAATGGGGCAACAGTGGAAAGCAGAAAAAACATTATTTTACCAGGAATAAAAACCTCAAACAGAGCTCGGCTCACGAAGGGCGCCAATCGGCCTCGACTGGTTGGATGGAGAGGATAGGAACGAGTCCAACAGGCATCCTCCCTTCTACACAGGGAAACCTGCTGAGAGAGAAGAAGGGAAACGCAAGTTAAAGAAGCCAATACTGTCAAGGGTTTATACACGGAAAATAAAAAATAAAGAGATAAAAAGGGAAGAAAGTACTCAGTGCAGATTAAGCAATCTAAAGGCCCATATGCCTGATACAGAAGACACGTAAGGGCGGACAGTTTCATCCATCTCCTGCGTCGGTTGTGCGTGTAACTTGGTGCGTTTTCAGTTTTTAACCCTTCATTACCCATTAGCATTAAAAAACTAGACATGCATGTGTTTTCTTTTGCACCTCCTGCTCCTACAGGTGGTTCCTTCAAGCTTATGGCAGCATAGCCACCCCTAACTGTGGAATATAACAAAAAGGAAGGTTTTAAGCCTGATAGAGAGGGTGTCTATCTCCTGAATCTAAACAGGGAGCCGGTTCCACAAGAGAGGCATCTGATAGCCGAAGGCTTTACCTACCATTTGACTTTTCAAGACTCTGGAAACCACAAGCAGACCTGCAGTCTGAGAGCAAACTGTTGTGAATATATGGAACCAGGAGGTCTTCTAAATTTGACTGAACAGTGAGCCAATGCAGAGAAGACAGAAATAAAAACATGGACTACTTTTCTGCTTCACTGAGTCAGGATGTCTCTAAAGTAAGCAATATTACGTAGAAGAAAGAAGTTAATTCCGAAAACCTGTTTTAGATGTGAGCCAAAGGACAAATCTTGGTCAAAAATAACTCCAAGCTCCTCACAAGAGCACCGGAAACCAATTAACGCCATCTAGGTTAGGGTGTGCTCTGAACCCTGACTGAAACTCCTCAAAATGATTATTTCTCTACAAGTTTAAACACTTTTTTCCAGGAATTTTAAAAGATAAATGGGAAATTGGATCTAACAGAGTTGGATAAAAAGTAGATTTTATCAAGGCTTGACTGCAGCAAGATTAAAAGTGTGCAGTGCAGCCTATCAGTAAAGATCATGTTTATTAAACAGTCTGTTAGAGACAGGGTCTAAAAATATGAGTTAATAGAGGAATGCATGGCCAAGTCCATGACTCAGTAAGCTCTAAAGGAAAGCTGCTGTTCTCATTTATATTCATGCTGAATAACAAGAACACCTAGCTTCATGAAGGGATTTCTTGTGTTTTTACACACCATAGTTTTTCCATTTCTGTTGGATAAAATAACATCAGCGTGTGATGCTGGTATCCAGCCAACATTAGCAATAAACTTAGAAGCAGCACGGCTGTTTGGAGGAAGGCCCCAGGGCGTCGTGATGCAGCTGTTACTGCCAGAGTCTGCCCAAAGTATTACATCTCCCATTAGTTCCCCATCCGTGTGATTGGACCAACAGATCAAATTAGGAGATTGCAAATCTTTTCCATAAAATAACACGTGGAATGTTAACTGCTGCCCTGAAGCCTGAGCCAATTTCCTACAATAGCCCTCCAACTGAGAAGCAGGTGAAATGTCAATTAGCTGCCATCCACCTCCACATGGTGCGCTCAGCTTGGCAGGGACCAGGGATAATCACTCATCATTTACCCCTCGTCTGGAGGGGAGCGAGTTGGAAGCATGTCACCATGTTTCTATCACTCCAGAGAACAATACTATTGAGTTCATTCGGCATGGCTTGAAATAAACATTTGCTTAAACCAAGAAAACTGACAATAAAAGTTAAGATTTTTAAATTTTTAACAACAAAAGAAAGTCATAGAACACACACAGTCCAGTCAGATGCATGTTTGTCGAGTTGAAACTTTGCCACAACATCATGGATATGGATGACAAGGATGACTTATAAGTAAGAAAAAGGCATCTTAAGATTTAGTTAAATGGAAATTTCTTGAATCAACACAGTAAAATTGTACACAATGACTCAAAATATCCATTTGGTCCAAAGGAAAACAAAGTCATCATCTTTCATTTATAAGGTCTTCTGTCATAAAGGCATAAGAAAATAAAAATTAAGATTCTTGCATGTCAGTGAGGTCACATGTGACCCAACCTTCAGAGTCAGTCAGACTCACCAAAAACCTGGGAGCTGGTTCTATAAATCACACAATTAACCCATCAGTTATCTTATCTGACTTTCTGGTCCACATTCCTTACCAGGGAACTGTAACACAGTAGGATTTATACTCATATCGGTACTCGGGCCCAAATAAAAGTACTTGTATTCAGTTTGAACCACAAACTGAACAAACCACTACCTGTACCACACCTTTACAAATCATGTTTATATTGTGTAAAGTCTAATGTCACCGCGCTGGCATTAATCCAGAGAATAAAAACAGACCATGTGGGTCCAGATGGAAAACAGGGCGATTCCATCGTTCTGTTTCCTCTTTTGCCTACTTCCATCCCTGTTTCTGAATCTGAAATTTTTACTCATCATTCTTCATACACACTCATCTTCACTTGTATCTTCATGTGTTGGTCTTAGAAGTTTCTTTACCCTATACAGTAAAGCCAAAAATATCATATTAGATACATTTTGTATCACTTTTTGGTAAAAACTTTACTCAAAATCCTGTTGTAGACGATATGATTCTTGTCATCAGCTTAGTCATATTTTTCACCAAAAAAAGCCACTTGTAAGGCTACAACTTGTGCATTCAATCAATTTGAATCAACTATTCATTAAATTTATAAAACATGTTTGAAAAACTCAGGATTTGTCCCTATTCTGAAAAAAAAACTTAAAAAGTTTATATGTTGTTTATGCAATGTTTGGCTTCATTAAAAGACCAGGACTCTGCCAGAATAGGTTATGTGGTGCATCTGAGTCTGACAAATTAAAACACAGAAGCAGTTTGTTTTCAGCACAGGGTGGGGCGTGGGGTCCACAGGTATTTCTATGAAGGGTCCTCTAGTAAAATACCTATGGATGTAAGGGGCATATGGAGTCAGTTGCAGTTCTTGTGTATCTGCCTCTGTTCTTGGAACACAAAGAGAAAATATTTATCATAGAAAGTAACTATGTGAGAAACAACACGCTATAATAAAATTATATCTATGGTAAAAAATAAAGCAATTACACAGAAAATAAATATGTCCTTTGTCATTCTTGGTCCATTTACATAATTCTATTAATGAGTAATGCAGATGTACTCTGAAAGTTGGTTCCAGGTAACTGGATTCATCAGTAATGGATCAAAATCCATTAGAAGAAACTCATAAAGGAAGTGGGAGTTAACTTACTGTATAATCCACTCCTAATAAGATCTCAAGTCTTCAGACATTATCAGCCATATCCTGGCTTGGGGGCACATCAATACTCAGGTCTGTTTCATAACAAACCCCCATACTGTAGTGTAGCTTTTGTAACATATCCAGAGCTGTAACATTTATCAAAAAACCAAAAGCAAATAAAAACCTTTTATTTGCAGATGGAAATTAGCCTTTGGCTAGAATCTGGCATGTTTACAATCATGTAATTTTTCATGTTTGTCCATTGACATGCATTGTCCCAGCCAAATAAATTCAAATTATTATTATTATTATTTTGACTGTTATCCCCACTTTTCAGAGCAGCATTCAAACGGGGGCACAGCAGCTGATGTGGAGCTCTGACCCCTCGGAGACTTGACTCCCGGAGTCTTCAGTCATCCTGTGGCAGCTTCAGAGGAGGTTGAACACCTCCGATCGTCAGGTTAGGCTCTGCTCCCACTTGCAGGAGCATTAGTCACGCCTCATTAATTTTCCCAGGCCCGGTGACGGAATCAGGTCGCGTATAAAAGGCGGCACCTGCCCGCTGGAGAGCCAGAAGAGAGCCGGAGCAGCCACCTGGACGCGTTCGCAAGTAGAAAAAGTCCAAACTACAACAAGGGGGAAATGTACCTAAATATCTCTGTTTGCTGTTTGTCTCTGCTGTTGCTTAATGTTGTAGGAGCCAAACCCATTTCTGAGCTCCAGGTGAGTTTACCTGTTTACCTGCGTTCACATCAGGCCACTGATGATGACACGCGTGAAGTTAAACCAGTCTGCTTACCAACAGCTGCCTCAGCCCACATGGACGTCAGCAGAGGTTAATGTTTTCCTATTTTTTGAAACTTAGAGCCTGAAACAGCTTTTAGAAGACGACATCAGCACCGCGCCCTTATTCTCTTCGGAGGAGAAGATGGAGATGGAGGAGGGAGATGCCAACGCAGACGAGTCAGCGCTCGGAGCTCCGGAGCCGCAGCTGGCCTGGAATTCCTCCTCCAACCTCAGCAACTCCGCGATCACAGCCAAAGGACACGCGCTCGCGCGTCTTTTCAAAGACTTAATGAGGACCTCCAAGCGCTCGTGGAGCCGGTACAAGAAGGGAGGACTGAGGAGCTGCTTCGGAGTCCGTTTGGAGAGGATCGGGTCCTTCAGCGGGCTGGGATGCTGAGGTGGGAGATTCTGCTTATTTTTCCTGTTTTTTCATCTTTAGGATGCATAAAAAACCTCATGTTACGGCTTAATTAGTAACAGACACTTTGTTGATGAATGATTAATATATGATTTATTTCAATGATTTTTTAATTTAATCAATTTAAATATTAATGGATTATCCATTTATTAAGTAATGAAATGCAAAATGCTTTATGATGCCCAGAGGGAAATTGTGATTTTAAAAGAAATTATTTTACTAGGTAAAACTATGCAGTAAAAATTCGTGGCTTAGCATGTGATCTTTCTGCCCCAAAATTAAGATTATTTTGACTAAACCCAAATGAAGAAGATGTCTGAGCCGAGATATGTTTCATATCTGCTTCTCCTTTTTTAGAGTTTTCTCTGACTTTTCCAGAAGAATATTTTGCAATAAACGGATGAAAAGGTGATTTTTCCCACAATGTGCTAAGATTTTCTTTTTCTTTCCTTTCTAACAGGTACAGATGCAAGGAGGACTCCTTTTGCACATAATTGTGATCAACTCGTCAGCTGTGACGAACCCTGAAAGACAGAAACCCCCTTCATCCTTTTTTCACATGACAGCTATGACATAATAAATTAATATAAGCTTATTTATTATTTATGTTTTTGTCTTATAAAGTGGAATTCTCTGTATTGTAGTAAAATATTTATTTTGCATAACATCTGTGTCCAGTTCTTTAGTTTCATATAGTGGTGCACCTGAACGCACCCCTATGTTTTCAGAGGGAATGTGGGCATAAACAGAGCTCACGCGCTCTTTATCTGTCACGTTTCAGATATGTGATCTGAGCTGAAGTCTGAGTTGGTAAAAAAGGTTGATTTTTTGGTGGCAGATTCACCGCTGGACCAATGATCCAACAGAACAAACAACAGTTCCCACGGCATGATATAACAGCGAATGAGGGCAAAGTAAAGTGATGTTTGACATGGACGTCAAACCCATAACAGCCCTGAGGGATCAATAAAACTCTAAATATCCAACTTAAGCATGTTTCTGAATCTGGATGTTTTCAGTGTGAATATTTATGAGAGCAGTACTAAAACTAATCAAATATCAAAACAATACGATGTCCCAAAATACAGTTAAACACTTAAAAACTTTTGCCTTCAGAAATTATTTAAATCATTTAGACTGAACAAGTTATAATAAATCCATGAATGTAGATTGCAATGTTTATTATTATTATTATTATTATTATTATTATTATTATTATTATTATTATATTTATTATTGTTATTATTATTAGTAGTAGTAGTAGTAGTAGTAAACGAACATTAGTAGCATAAGTTCTTACTCAACTCACCCAAGCACATTCAGACATTGATGGAAGATATATTTTGGTTTCAAAGTGCCAATGGCCTGAAAGGAGAGTTAAAAGAACTTTTGCTAAACAGAGAACAGGGATTGTGTCGATGTGCTTATTATGGAGTAAGATAGCTGTCAATTAGAATTTGCGTGCACAAAACGACAACCGTGCATAATCATATAAAGTTGTGCATAAACAAAAAATTGTAAATTCACATCTTTGTAAAATCACACA
>JAVQJG010299359.1:0-11601 GCA_036024015.1 Craterocephalus amniculus | reverse complement strand
AACGCCGGATTGGAGAGTGCACCAGGTGAAAAGCCACGTAAGCGGAAGTGCGCATGGAGGATATATAGACTGTGTCAGGTGTCGACAGGCGTGGCGTCGAGCGAGTGGGTTGTCACAGTGTCATTAAGCTACCGAGTGTTATTTTCTTCCTAAGGCTTCTTCTGTCTGGTGTAGATTATAAGCACTCCAGGGCAGGAAGTAACAATGTTGAGCACTCACTGCTCTTTTCCAGGAAATGTGCATACCTCAGCATACATACTGTAAGTGTGTGCGCTCCCGAAAGCACATGTGTGCATGTGTGTGTAGAGAGATTTTCCACTCGGTATAAGACTGAAGAGAAATATTGGAGTTAACTTTGGTTTCTCAGTGTTCCACATTTATTTCTCTTTTCCAAGAATGTCAGTAATGGATCTTCTGGAGGCAGATTTAGATATTTTGATAGCTTCTCTCAGAACACAAAGTGTTTAGGCTCTCGCCCTCAGACACACAAACACACACAGATATACGCAAATCCAGAACTTTGGAAAAGCTGGCAGAAGTCCTGCCACAATTCATCAGTGTTTCCACAGCCAATCTTGTGGTGAGTAGGGAGGAAGTCTCATGTGTGCTCATACATGTGGGGTCTCAGTGTGACAGAAAAATGATAGAGCCTGATAGTTGAGGAAAATTATGAATTTGACACATGTGAAGAACGTTTGAGTTACTCAACTTGTATTTGAACACCTTGTGGTGCCAGAGTGGCTGCTGCATGATTAAGTAACAACTCAGACCTCCGAATTAACCACGGTCTGTTCATCCCCAGGAGAGATGAGGAAAAAAAAGGATTCCTCATCCTGTCTCCGTCATCACTGAGGTTTTCTTTACCTCCCACCCACATCTGTACTTTGACCTGATAATAGATCTGTTGATGACTGATTTGTTACGTGAGCCCACCGTGTCATACATCCTGTGATATTCTTGGTATCACCATTAAAAGCTTCTCATACTGTAACATTTTTTATATGCTTTAGGGTAATTTGAATAGAAAAACAAAATATGTACATCTTTTAATGAATACACCAACAATATATAGTAGTTTCCTTATTCTAACATTCATGTGTATTTGTAATTAGATTTAAAATAATACATAGGTGAATCAAAATATGTACAAAGATATGATTCAGCTAAAATAGAGTCCCTAACTGGATGTAGTTAGGAGCTGTGGTTGTACCACTTATCTTTTAGAGCACAGTATCTGGCATAGGACCTTTTGCCTGCCTTCTTACTAAAGCTCGATTCCTGTCTTACAGGAAGGGAAAAAGGGCAGACAAGCTGCAAAAGGGGAAGAGGCATATGCAGAACTCATCCAGTCTGAAGGGACGAGCAACCTAAACTCTCATGAAGCCTTAGCGACAGAGCTTCCGAAAGGCTCCGGCCCCATAAAAACAGAAATGAAGAGGAGGAACAAGAACCACGTCCCATCTGAAGACCAAGAGAGCATTAGTACGGAGACTGATCAAATCAAAAAGCTAAAAGATAGAAAGGTTCAAAAGGGGCTCTCAAGTTTAAAATCAACAAATAGCGAGCAGTCAGATTATAGTCCAAAGATCCAACAATCTGTCCAAAAGACAAGGACTGAAGTTAAGAGAAATGCCAGTAAAAATATGAAAGAGACTAAAAGAAACAAAGAGAATGTAACAGACAAGTCTAATAAACACTTAGGAAGGACTACAGAAAGAGTGAAGATGGTTTCATCAGGATTTGACAAGACAACTCCAGTCCTGAAGATTACAAATGGACATGAAAATAACTCAAAGGATGACACAACAATCCAGACTGAAAACAATGAGTTTAAACTGTATGATGTGGAGGCGCAACAGGAGACACACAGTGCTAAATCAACTCCCAGAAAATTAAAGAAGAAGGTTAAATCTGCAACAGAAAAAGGTCAGAGCGCACCAGTGGCTGTAAAACCACCGGCAGTGAAAAAAGGAGCTACCCCTGTCACCACACATTCCCAGGTTGCAATGAAGAACCCTTCAAGTGTAAAATCTACACCTGTTAAAGGAAAACCTCAAAAGCTCAAAACCAAACCAGACCCCGATCAAAGTGCAGTAAATCCCTCCCCTGAAAGCAAAAGTATTGGAAATGGTGAAAACAATGAGGTTATCTCCATCAAGGAAATAGCCAAAGACACAAAAGGTTCCCCTGCAAATAAGCAGAGGCTACTTAAAGCAAAGGAAAAAAAGAGGGGCGAAGACTCTGAAACTAAACTCGGGTTAGAAAAATTAGACAAAGAAGAAAAGGATTTCAAAATTAAAAGTGACTCTGATGATGACGTAAGACACAACGTCAAGGCCAAGTTAAAGAAGAAGAAAGCTCAAGCTTCCAGCATGCTGCCGTCACAGCACGATGAACCCCCTGAACTGTTACGTGATGCCGCTTCCTCACAAGGCCCTAACAGAACAGACGTGCTCTCTGTCAGCGGAGCCAAGTCCCCGCACGGCTCTGAACCAGTCGGCATGGATTTGCTTGAATCTGAAACAGACAGATCAGAAACTAAAGAAGAAAGAGCGGGATGGGGGGAACTTCTTAGTGATGCAGCAGCTCTTCTTCCTGCTGTGGGGATGGCGACTGCAGCTATCGGACTTCTCAGTGAGGCAGTGACTAATGTCGAGGCTTTCCAGTCTGACAGTGACAAATCTGCTCCAACACAACCTCAAACCCCCCTTAGAGCCAGACAGTTCACAATGCAGGATGCAGTTACGCAGCCCTCCTTCTCCTCCACAGTGTCACGTTTTAGTTCAAATGAAATGGAAGACAACACTCGGGAAGATGCTCAAATGAGCATCATGGCAGAGCCAGAAAGCACTGACCAGCTCAAAGAGCGTGACGACAGCGCCAAGGATGCAACGGAACAAGAAGCAGTGAAAAGTGTCACATCTGAGCAGGTCACAAGTGAAGACTTGAACACATCCCAGAGCGACAGTAGAGAAAAGGACGAAGGTGAGAAAACCTCTGAAGAGGATGAAGATGGCAAGAGAGATGAAACAAATAATGAGGACGATGAGGAAAACAATGGCTCAGATGAGGGCAGTGAAGGCATCAGTGGCACAGCGGCCGTGTTGAAGAATGAGTCCGGAGAGTCTGACAAAGACCAGGACAATAAATCTGAGGATGAGGAGAAAACAGACTCCATCGGTGAGGAGGAAGGTAAAGGAAGTGATATGAATGATACAGAGGCTGAAGGAGAGGAAGACAAAAGCAAAATGGAAACAGGTGAAGGATCGAGTGACTCTGAAGTAAGCGGAGCAGCAGAGGAGGAAGAGGAATGTGAAAGTAAAGAATCAACCGAAAAGGAGAACAAAGAAGAAGAGGAAGATGATGAAGATGAGGAAGAGAGAAGCAGTGATGAATCAGAGGATGCAGATGACAAGAGCGAAGGCTCTGAGGAGGAGGATGGAGAGGGGAGCGACTCTGCTGAATCTGCAGAAAGTGAAAAAACTGACTCTGATGAAGAGGAGGAAGATGAATCCCCTGAAAGTGAAGATGAGGAGAAGGACTCAGAGGAAGAGAATAAAGGGGAGGAAGAGAGTGATGAAAAGAGTGACTCTGAGGAAGAGGAGGAAGATAAAACTGAGGAACAAACAGATGAATCTGCTGAAAGTGAAGACGAGGAAAAAGTATCAGAGGAAGAGGAAGAGAGTAAAGGGGAGGAAGACAGCGATGAAAAGAGTGAGGAACAAAAAGAAGACGACTCCAATGAAAGTGAGGATGGAGAGGAAGAAGATATGAGCAAAGGGGAGGAAGAAAGTGATAAAAAGAGTGACTCTGAGGAAGAGGAGGAAGATGAAAATGAGGAGCAAAAAGAAGATGACTCCAATGAAAGTGAGGATGAAGAGGAAGGAGAGAGTAATGAAAAGAGTGACTCTGAGGAAGAGGAGAAAGATGAAAGAAATTATGAAGGTGAAGGAGAGGAAGAAGGCTCTGCAGATGAAAATGAGGCTACAGAGGATGAAGAGGAGGTAGAATATGGAAAAGAGGACATAAAGAATCAGGATGAAGAATCTGAAAGCAAAAAAGATGAGAGCGAGGATGGAGAGAATGATGAAGAGACAAATGAAGGGGAAGATGAAGAAAGTAAAGAAAAGGGAGCAGAAAGTGAGGAGGAAGGAGCAGATGGCAAGAAAGAAGAAGAGGCTGGAGAAGATGTGGAAGAAGAGGAAGAGGAAGAACTGCAAGATGAAGACATAATGGAGGAGGAAGAGGAAGGAAATGAAGAGGAGGAAGAAGAACAAGGAGATGAAGGAGAAGAAGAAGAACAGGAAGAAAACGAGGAGGAGGAAAAGGAAGGAAATGAAGAGGAAGGAGATGAAGAGGAAGAACAGGAAGAAAATGAGGAAGAGGAAGAAGAAAATGAGGAAGAGGAAGAAGAACAGGAAGGAAACGAGGAAGAGGAAGGAGATGAAGAGGAAGAAAAACAGGAAGGATATGAGGAAGAGGAGAGAGATGAAGAGGAAGAAGAACAGGAAGGAAATGAGGAAGAGGAAGGAGATGAAGAGGAAGAAAAACAGGAAGGAAATGAGGAAGAGGAGGGAGATGAAGAAAGGAGTGAAGAAGAGGAAAAAGGAGAGGAGGAGGAAGGAGAAGAGGAAGAGGAAGTGAAATCAACCAGAAGAAGAAAAGAGGGACAGAAGCTTGGTCCGGCAGCGTCTCCGTCAGACAGAAAGCAGAGAGAAGCACCGAGAGCGGCGCCGAGGACCAAGAGGAGGTCTGCAGCAGACAACAAGCAAGATGGCTCCCAGCAGTTCTGGGACAATGTCCTGCCTCAGTACCTGGACCTGCAGTGACCAAACACATGCACACGCAGACACACACACATACACGAGTGAAAACTTAATGTTTCCTAAAATAAATGCTAATAAATATATAAATATAATGCTATATTTATATATTTATATATCCAACACGTCATCCTGGCCGTGGTGTTTCTGATTAATGTGCTCAGTGTGGATATTTACGGTATGACGCACATAAGAGGATGACTTCTTCACAGCAAACAGAGGTGATAAATTAAATGCTGGAGCTTTCCAATCTAGCATTTAGATTAAAGATTGTTATGTGCTGATAAAGAAAAGAACTTCTTACATGATCATCTCCGGATGTGTTCCAGCTTGTCAAAGGTGCAGTTTGATAAACTACTGACAGTAGTGGAACCGCACAAAAGGAAGAAGACACAGGAGACCACTAATTTCCACACTCGGTTTATGCTGTATAGCCAGAAAGTCCTTGATGCTGTTTGTCAGATGATCATTTGGAATAATGATGTTTGGATAGATGCCGGTACTGAGCCGTGAAGCAATTCTGTACAGTACTGATGCCAAAAACTGCAAAGCTATGTTTTTGTGCATTTTACATAATATCTAGTCATATTTATTGTGGAAATGTGACACTATCAGAGGACAAATACATACTTTAAAACTGCTCAGTGTGAGTTACAGTCAACCGAAGCGTCAACTGAATAAAGAATTAATGTTCTTACATAATGTTTCACCAAAGACAAAAAATACTGGAAAACATGAAAAATGTGCCATGATATTTTATTTAATTTGATAACACAAAAAAACCCTTCACTGGCAAAAGCGCATTGGTGTTTTTAAAGGTCACTTTAACCATGCCATAGAAATAAAGGCATTTTACTTATTTTTACATGAGTGCCTCCAAGTTTTTTCTGTTATCTCTCCCGTACCTGATCCAAAGAGCACCTTCTGCAAGAACAAATTAATCGAGCAAGCACTCCTGCACAGTTTTTTATTTTTTTATTTGATTCAATCCCATTCATTTCAGCTTTAGGCTCACATTTAAAAAAGCTCAATTATTTGATAAAATGGTATTTTTTTACAACTTCAATAATGGACTTACAACAGTGGCATATTGCAGCTTGTAAACACAACATGTAGATTTGCAGAAAAAGTTAATAGAAGGTGATAATAGAAAAAAGTGATAATATAATACACTTCGGCTTTATGGCACACATTCTTCCTCTCTGCAGTCATCCACAGTGTAGTTGTATTAGAGTATTATCTGCCTCACTAGCAAGGAAATTCTTGCTAGTGGAATGAATTTAGACTTTTTTTTTATTTGAACATGATCAAGAGAAGTGATGGAAGGTGAAACAATTGACATTTTAACAGAAAATAGTAAGATGTTAATAACTAGAGCACGAGGATCATATATGGGAAATTTAAAGAACTTTATGGACAAGATGTCCACCAGATGGCCAAAAAGATATTCACATTTGTGGAGACTTGCTATACTATAGAGCTCATAAAGTCAGAGGAAAATAATGGGCTCACATCCCAAATTGGTGCAACCTTCGTAGACAATATATTTTCTAACAAGAGAATTCTTGAAGTTTTGACATTTTACTACCTCTTTCTGCCTGCTTCAGACTACGATTAAGATCAGTGCAGGAGAACTGTTACTCTGAAATGCTCTGTGGCAGGATCAAACCTCACAAATGTGTTTACCTGCAGTAATTACACACTTTGTGGTTGAATTACAGGAATTCTCTTGAGCTGAATATAAATATCACCTTGTAATTTGCAATTTTCACAGTTTACTCGGTCAGAACACCAGCTGAGTATAAGCAACACTTAGACAAAACTAAAATCAGAGATTGCCTAATTCCAAAATCACTGGCTGTAGCCACCACATTAAAGTTTCACATAATCCCTGAGCGCTAAGTGCGGAGCAGAGATGGAGTCAGTGCACAGTTTCCTCACCTGACCTGATACTGACTCTCCAGCCAAGGCAGGTGCAGCGATTGTGTGAGACTAAAGTAAACAACTTACTGCAGACTTGCTAGAGTGTAACTTCTGTGATGCTTTACCGTAACATATGAAATGTTTAAGTGAAATTTCTTTCACATTTATATTAAACAGTAACTTATAATGGTAGGATGAACAAGAGCATCTTGTGAGAAATGTATTCAATGCGAAACATAAATGAGCATGAGTGGCACTCAAATGTCGAACAGTAGCAGGTATGTTCTTCAACTGCCTCACATGCATCATTTCAACACGGAAAAAAATAAAAACTATTAACATCCTTGACGAGGCGACGGCTAAATGTGAACAACAGTCATTAGCAAATGATCAAGCTTTCTATTTCGTTCTCTCTGGCTGTGACGCTTTTCCAGATATAGATACAGTAGATAATGTTTACAGGTCACGCAGAGCAGATGCTGCTTGTTTGAAAAAGAAAAATCAATCACTCAACTTTTTTTAGTTTAGCAAGCATGCCATCATATTATTATTTCTGGGGACTTAATAAATGGCTGCAATAGATTCCCCTGGCCATGGATCTGGGGCTATTTAGTGGCCTCCAGTCCTAAGGATCTCTTATGATGTCTTATTAGAACACATCCTTAGGACTATTTAGTTTAGATCATTGAACCTGTTAAAGACTGTCAGTGTCAATTCTCACAAGGTCATCTTAAATAAGTCTACAAGTCCATTAATGTAAATGAAACAAAAAAGCTAAAGAAAATTTCTGAGCCACTTACACACATGATCTCATGGAAAAACACATACACACACACGTTCACTTCAGCCTTCATCAGCAGAGAAGAGATGAAGTGAAGCAGTAAGTGTCTGACAGGTTTTATCAGTAAGCTACACTGTAGGCCAGGGTGCGCAGCTTTGATAATGTGCTAGCATAATTCAGCAGTAGATATTTCTCACTTTCTTCCTGATGCCAGTTTCCTTGGATGAGAGTTGGCAGCTCTGAGAATGAAACAGTAAGTATAGTGATTAAATAACATTACCTCATACTTCATAAATTACTAAAGTATTCACAAAAAAGTATAACTAAAGACCATTTTTCTTTAGTTATTCTTTATTAATTTACATATCATGAAAATGATAAGTGGAAGTTACTCTGTGTGGAAAGATTAGATGACTGAGTATCTGGTCATGAATAAGCTGATGTGTCAGTCTGCGGGTTTTGTTGGGGATTTTAGTCTTTGTCATTTTGAGTTCTGTCTTGCCTGTTTTTATTTTGTAGCTATTTGCCCTGCTTTCTGCACATCAGCTCACCTGGGTTCAATTAGCCAGCTCCCTTCAGCCATATCTTGCACCGTCACAGTGGGTGAGATGTGGACCCAATAGCAGGAGGCAGATGGGAGCATGAACAAAGTTTAATGAAAATGGAACCAAAAGACTTCCTATAGAAACACTGGAGGGAAAAAACAGAGAAACACAACAAATCTGGCCCAGAAACTGAAACCTAGGGGAGTAAATACACTGAGGACAATAAACAGGGGGAGGGAGTTTGTTAATCAAACCAAGGTGAGTTTAGGAACAGGAAACAATTACAGAACACACAGGGGAAATGGCATATAATATAAAACAGGAAAGACAGGACTCGAAATAAAAACCCCATTGAAACCCATATATGAGACGTGCTCAACTGCTCAGAGTTCATTCAGAAAGTAATAAAGATACAGCTGATAGGATCAGTGCAAATAGGCTTTGTAATTATTGGTTAATAGAGGATATGTATTAATAAAAAGATTTAAGAATCTAAGGATGTATAAAAAGAATCTAAGGATGTATAAACAAAAAGGGTTATGAGTTAAACACTAGTCATTATCTGTTAGTTACGCATTTGTAAATCATTTATTTCCTGTAACTAAGCTGTTTGTGAACTTTCTTTTCTTGAAGCTTTCTAATGAATTGACTGGAATTGGAAAGATATATCTAAACTGAACATACAGTAGCTGAAATTTCATATTCAAAATCTCAAACTCCCTCTAACAGGATTTATGTTCTATTCTATTCATATGTTATCTGTCTTTTCTTCTTCTCATGACTAACTTTATTACTATTCCTTTTGGTGACCGTCTCAGTGTTGACCTAAGGCACTGGTCCCCGTGTCTCGCACCGGTGGACGGGCTGCCAGTACAAGGAGAATCCTCCCTTGTTTCTGGAGCAAGAGGCGGGCCTTTGGAAAGCAGGAATGCACTGGAAGTTTTCCTGCAACTCTCCTTCACACGTTGTAAGGCGTCCGTCTCGCGTCCTGCCATGGACATGTGGCCGCTGGTGCTCCTGCTGGTCCAGCTCTGCGTCTGCTCAAGTTATGAAGGTGAGATCTGACTGGGAGCCTTTATATGACCTGCGGGACGTTTTAAAACCCTGCTGAGAGTAAGAAAGAGCCAACACAGGAACAGTTCATCTGCACAATGCCCGGAGGGGAAATGTAGGGCATCAGTGGTTTTTAGTGTTGGAGTTATTTTAGACGCTTTGAGTTTGGAGATGACTTTTTGTTGCGGTGCGTTTGGGGTTTATCCTCCCTCAACGCTGCGTTTGGTGCACCGCGTTTATGTTTACGTGGAGGGGGTGGAAAGCGGGGGGAGTGCAGTGTGCATCTGGGGGACGTTTCCTTGCACAGACTTCAGGTCTGTGGCTCTAATGAAAGCTCTGAAGCTGCTGAGCATTTCGAATTTTAATTTTCATGCTTTCTGCTCTGATCAGAGGCAAGAAAAGCACATTTTGGTTTGCTCTTTCAGTTGAAATCCATAAGATTTCACATCTCATGGCTGTAGGTCTTCACAAGTTTTTTAGGACTTTATTGAGTTTCTGATTGGGTTTTGAAACACCCACACAGTGTACCATAACTAGAAGTAGCTACTGCTTACTTGAGGCATGACTGCCAGAGCATAAATTGAAAAATGTATAAAAAATAAACACATTTTCTACCTGGAAAAATCTCAAAGTTTTAGCTTTAGCGTGTGAGCATTAGTGTTTAAGTTTTTTTGTTTAAATCTCCATGTTGTGGATTGTTGAGGTTTTGATGAGAAAATATATTTTTCTGTTTATACCCAAAGCAATTTTCCAGTGGCAGCAGGCTGCAAACATAAGAAATCAAACGTGGTATCGACAGCCTGTTTCATGGAGCGGAAAGTACTTCAAACTTTATGTTTGGATGGAGGAGTAGCCTGCTATGTGTGTCTCCAGTCTCAGAGTGTTGGTGGTTTATAGAGGGCTCACCACTGCTGTATGATCATACAGGCTGCAACATGAACACAAGCTGCAAAGCGGAGTTATACTGACAGGCTAAAAGCTGACAGGACTCTGGTCTGTACTTGAGTTTGTGTGTGCATATATGTGTGTGCATGTATGAGGTGTTTATTTTACACTAGGCTGCTTATGTTTGCTCTAGTGGTCAATTACCCCCCTTCATCAGTCGAGCATGGCTGTCAGAGTTCACTAGAGAGAGATACTTTGGATAAAAAGTCTTCGGAAGAAATGTTTTTGCAAATTTTGGGGCTTTTTTTATAGATAAGGTTGAGATGAGCCTGCTTTCTACGTTTCTGCTCACAGCTGAATTAGAACAGGTATTTGTAAAAGTATGATCAAACTTTCCATGATGGTTATGGGGAGGAAGATCCTTGTCATGCAGGGAGAGGCTTGGGCAAATGCCAACGAGCACCATCTATTAACCTCTGTGCCGCCGTTAAAACGGAAGGAAAAACTTTGCGTAGTGCCTGAGGAATAAATCAGCAGCTAACTGTTCATTTATGCAAAGCTAAGATGTCAACTGCTCCTTGGTTTTCCTACATGGCTGTTTTCATCTGGTTTGGGAGAAAGCAATAAAGTGAAGTCTGAAATCGGTGGACTCTCCAAGTCAAATCTATTGTTAAGTACATCAGCGTGAAGTGGAGGTTTTTAGGCAAAAATATAAATCACAGATAGAAAACACATGTTTTTATCCATGAGATTAAAAAAAAATGTGCCAAGCTCCCCAAAACTAAAACTAGAGTCTGCAATGGATGCATTTTTAGTGACAAATATAAACATCATCCTATATTCAGACAAAAACTGAATAAGTCAGTTTAATCTCCTTTAGTGTCTTCTGTAATGAAGCATCTCATAATAATCACCCTGCAAATACAGTAGCTGCGTTGATATGAAACTTTACGGCCATGCATCACTAAACAGTTAGCAAACAGCATTCACATCAGTTTAGTTGAGTTTTTCAGCAGTAGTTGAATATGATATGGTTCACCGAGTTTATACATTTAACTACATGAACACATGAATGCATCTACACAATCTTAGCAATTTCCTAAACAACGAACTAGGGCTGGGCGATATGCAAAAAATATTATCACGATATATTTTTCCCATATTGATCGATATCGATATATAACACAATAGTGTTTAATAATGATGCCAGTTTGAAAAGTAACCTGCCCCATCATGCCGCTAACTGAGAGGTCGACAACGAGCTTCTCCCACAAGCCATCTGCCTGCCTAGGGCTGGACACAGTATAGAAAAATGATGGAAATATTGAAAAATATAGAAAATATAATTGATGAAAAGAAGACTCATGTTGATTTATATTAATATGTACTTGTTTTATTTATTATTTCATTTTATCTATTTTATTATATTCTTAATATGATATTTATCATTGTATAATAATACTGGCACATAATTTTAGGAAGTCCACATAGACTCTAGACATACTTAATCCTGATTTTATTATTTCTTAACATCTAGGTCATTTTTGTATGAGGTAGATTGTTGAGTTGTTTTTTTTCCAAGCTAACCCTG